>JAOEGS010024009.1:93457-113874 GCA_025447755.1 Corythornis vintsioides
CTCAGTCTCCTCTTCTCCAGGCTAAAGAGCCCCAACTCTCTCAGCCTCTCCTCATAAGGGAGATGCTCCACTCCCTTCATCATCTTGGTTGCCCTGCACTGGAGTCTCTCCAGTAAATCTGTCTTTTCTGAAATGGGGTGACCAAAACTGGACACTGTTCAGTCTCCTTCTGAGACCTCACTTGGAATATTGCATCCATTTTCTGTCCCAGCTCAAGAGGGACAAGGATCTGCTTTACAGAGTCCAATGGAGCCTACGAGGATGATGAAGGGACTTGAACATGTGTCTGACAAGGAAAAGTTGAGAGCCCTTGGGCTCTGTAGTCTGGAGAAACCTGAGAGGTTTCCATGTTTATCCAGAGCTGAGGGCTGAGTGTCAGGAGGAGGGGGACAGCTTCTTCTCACTTCTCCCCTGGGATAAGACAAAGGGCAATGGATGGAAACTGGAGCACAGGAGATTCCACCTCATCATAAGAAGGAACTTCTTCACCGTCAGGGTGACAGAGACTGGAACAGGCTGCCCAAAGAGTTTGTGGAGTCTCCTTCTCTGGAGATTTTCCAGCCCTGCCTGGCTATGTTCCTGTGTGCCCTGTGCTGGATTAGATTCTATTCTATGGGCCTGCTCTGGCAGGGGGGTTGCACTGGAAGATCTCCAGGGCCCCTTCCAAGCCCTAATATCCTGTGATCCTGTGAAACACATCTGACATGCCCTTCACCCTGCCGCTGCAACCGAGCATCACTCAGTGGTAAATGAAAGGAGGCTGCTGAATTCTGGAAGAATTACGGAGCTCGCGATTGTTGGGTTTTTAGGCTAACAGAGCTAAATGACCCTCTGGGATCCCTTTCATGGGCTGCAACCACCTGACCTCAGGGAAAGGAGAAGCTGAAAAAAATGACTCATTGATAAAAGGTAACACCATGACCAGCCGTTTCTTCTCTGCAACTGCACCACTATCTACTTACAGTATTGCTTATGCTTGAACTTTAAAACAATATCTACAGCTTTTAAGAAACCCACTGGGAATAATTCCCCTGTTTGAGCCATGTTGCATTAAAGCACTGGCAGTTTTTTTCAAGTCCTTGGAAAGCACTTAGCCATGATGAATCTGTGGGTATTTTTAGTTGTCTACTTGTTAGAAGAACTACTGGGTTGTTTTTTTTAAAAAAAAACATTTCAACAGTACCAAAAGCATAAATAAACACAAATGACTGGATTAGTTTAGATAATTTTAAATGGCACAGATAGACTAATATTTCACCTTATAAAGGAACAGTGAAACACCAGTGAAATCCTATATGGTGCAGCATAGTCTTCCTCTTTGCCAACACACTAATCTGCAGGATACTGAGGGGGAGGAAGGCAAAAGCTACCTTTCCATTATTCCCCTTGGAGAATTCCTGATTTTACAAACTTTGGATTTTTCAGTCTTTTTCTCTTTGATGTGGATAAACCAACTTAAACTCAGAGCAATTAATTCTTTCAGTCCCCAGAAAACTTATCCTACATCTCTCATAGATGTTAAGTGCCTGAACATGACAGTCCCAGGTCAGAGAAAGGAGCTGACAGTGGTGACACAAGTTCTTACAGAGCTTTAAATGTCAGCAACAATCTTAATAGAAATAGCCAAAAAAATGAATCCCATTTATTAGCACGTGGAAGGTAAATCAAAACACTGGGAGCCCAAACCACAGGACAGTGTGGTTCTCTAAAAACTTACTGCATTTTGATCAAGTGTTTATTTGCTCCTAGAGCTTCTCAATCTATCTACCGTTTTTCCACCTCTTGACATAATTTTGCATTAAATTGATGCATACAGAGTCCACCGTGAAAAAAAGATACAGAAGCATCAAATCAAGTTGCAAACTTCAGCCCTTTCACTGTTTTTCAACATCCTACCTGAGAACTGAGGTAGTACTTCCACTTGTAGGGTGGGAAGATGAGCTTCCAGCAAACCTGTACTGCTGCTACATGAAGAAGGTAGCACTGGTCCAGCCCATGCCATGGTTCTGTTTGTCATCCTGACTTACAAACTGCCTCTACAATGCACTGATAGTCACTGGCACTATGACACTGCAGAGGTACTGAACACAAGATGTCACTCCCATGCATTTTTCATGCCTCAGCAATAAGTGTCTCGTTCCACGTTCACACAGAAGCTCTCCTGACCCCTGCAACATCTCCTGTCTCTTTTCACATATTTTCACATATGTTTTTATATCTCACTATGCTTGCTTTGCTATACTCAAATGTGCGGACCTTGATACTATGTCACTACGTATGTCCTTTTGTTCTCCAAACTGGCATCTATGTACAGAATTGTACTGTTGGAAAATACTTCTAATATCCCCTCGAAGATCTTAGCTCCTCTCCCTTTGAAGTTATTATATTAAATATTACCCACACTAGCTGGAAGGCTCAGCTCATATAGACTCTGATAGGTTATCTACAGTCATCATGGAGCCATGCACATGCTTTAAGAAAGGTGACCCCTCCTCTGTGTCACTTGCACCAGCTGAAGCAGGACAACTACTCTTCAATGTAGCCGTGCCCTCCTTGCCCAGCTTCTCCACCACTTGTTCCCAGAAAGGAGTGAAGCACAAAGCTAAACAAGGTGCCACAGGGCAGCTCACCCCTCAGCCTTGGAGAGGAGGTGGAAGAAAATACAGGATCAGGCAGCAGTACAGAGCAGCACAGCTCTGCTCGTTGCTTTCTGGAGCCCAGTCTTTCAAGATGCAGCCCCTGGCAAAGTGGCTCATGAAAGTTTGATGAACAGCATTTTGTTTAACAACAGCAACTGAGCCACAGCCCTGTCGAGCCGCATTGCCCAAGCAAAATGTCACAACCCAAGAGGATTAGGAGGGTCAGCTGCACGAGGCAAGCTGATAGGCAGCAGAGGAGCTGAGGAGATCTGGAGCAGAGTGCACGGCCCCACAAGCGACTCGCTCACAAAACATAAGAAGGCTGCTGTAAACATCGATGAACACTGAGCCTCTTTCCACACTTGTTCCCTGCACTGCAGGGCTGTGCTGGGTGGTCCTGCAAATACAGCGAAGTCCACAGGTTTTTCCATTGGAACATAGAAATCGTGTTTTGGTTTTTTTTTTTTTTTCCTCTTCTTTTAACTTTTTCACTTCTATATTAACTTAAAAAATTCACAGGGTGCTACATTTTGCTTCAGTATTTTCACACTCTGCTGCTTTTGTTCCCCTGCTCCCTTTCTATAAAAGAATATTCTCAAGTAACAACACAAAATCACAGATTCATGGAATGGCAGGGGCTGGAAGGACCTCTGAAGATCATCAAGTCCAAGCCCCTGCCAGAGAAGGGTCACCCGGGGCAGCCCACATAGGAACAGATCCAGGTGGGGTTGGAAAGTCTCCAGAGGAGACTCCACAACCTCCCTGGGCAGCCTATTCCAGCCTGTGTCACCCTCACAGGGAATAAATTCCTCCTTATGTTGAGATGGAACTTTCTATGCTCAAGTTTATATCCATTGGTCCTTGTCCTATCTCAGGGCACTACTGACAAGATCCTGAAGAGATTTGTCAATATTCATCAGATCCCCTCTCAGTCTTATCCAGGCTGAACAGCTCCATGGCTCTCAGCCTTTTCTCACGAGAGAGATGCTCCAGTCCCTTCATCATCCTCGTAGCATCCCTTGGACTCTCTCCAGTATTTCCCTGTCCCTCTTGTATTGGGGAGTCGAGAACTGGACATGATACTCCAGATATGGTCTCACCAGGGCAGTGCAGAGGGGGAGGAAAACCTCCCTCAACCTACTGGCCACACTCTTCTTCATGCTCCCAAGGAGACCCTTGGCCTTCCTGGCCACAAGGGCCCATTGCTGTCCCATGGAGAAAATATTGTCCACCAGCACTTTGAGATCCCTGTCCATGGGGCTGCTCTCCAGCCATCTGTGCCTGCACAACTGAAAATACACAACCCCCCCCTATGCAGAGATGGTGCTGCAGGCTGCATCAATGTGATCTGGTTGAGTAGTTTAATATTTTAGCACAGCTAACAAATGAGGCCAGACTGTATGGTCCAGTAATTACCTTTTCTTGTTCTTCAGGTGCTAAAAATCCACATGCTATTTTTTGCAGATTAACGAATTCAGCATTTCTGGAAACAAAAAGAAATAAATAAAAATTAAAACACACTTATACCTGCCTCAGAGGATTTATTAGGCACTCATGAACTTTCTGCTATACAAGTACCAGAGGATACAGCAATGAACAAATGGGTTGGGTCAACAGATCTGATTTTAAAATGCCTGTAAGATTTTTTTTATCCCTATGAAGCAATTCCCAGAACAGGAAGATAGTATAGAGCACATAACCAACAATGGCTGGATGAAAAACCAGCAGAAGATATCACAGCCAATTATAAATGAGTCCCTTAGAGACATATGTAGTTACTGACCACGTGCAGGCACATGAGTATCATCTCCTCACCCTAACATACTCCAATGTGATTTGGAGAAGCTCTTGCTATACTAGAGGATTTGCCAGAGATTTTGAGAGGATGCTGCAGCAGAATGATAAAATATCCAGCTTGAAAAGAATGTAAAATAAATGACGACTGTGAGGATGTTAATTCCTGCTCTTTGTTACGTTTTTAAGTTTCCTCCATCTTTTTACAAAATAATAGAAAATAAAATAATATAAAATACAATAATATGCAATTAAATTAAATACAGAATCACGGGATGACTTTGCTTGGAAGAGACCTTTAAGATCATCCAGTACAACTTTCAACCCAATACTGCAAACCCACCATTCAACCATGTCCCTAAGCACCATTTAAATGTCTCTAGGGATGGCAACTCCACCACTGCCCTTGGCAGACCATTCCAATGTTTGATAACCCTGTGATAAAATAAAATAATAAAATAATGCAAAGGAATTATCAATGAGTCCTCCTGCCTGAATTTTGCTTTCAATATTAACTAAAAGTCCAGTACTTTTTCCACAACCAAGCTGTAGAGAAGAATACAGGTCAGTTCATTTGGAAGAAGGGTATTAAAATGAAAAACTGCAAAGCCTAATTAAAACAGGATCCACTGTTAAGCTGGGGCCAGTTGCTCCAGTTGCAGTGGCAGGTCCCTAAGCCATTCCACAGGACCTGCAGCACAGCTCTCACCCTCTTGCTGTAGTATCACAACTAGGAGCATCCTAGACCTTAAAAAATTGCAAACCAAAAGAGTGGTCCTGAGGCTCTGTTTTCACAGCTCAGCTGATTCAGAAGGGTTTTACATCAAGGTAATCCTTCATGCCAAAATAATACATTTTCACCTCAGTTCTATGCACTCCTTGGCAGGTACTCCCCTGAGAGCATGGAAAAAAAGAAGGTTGAGGGATTGGTCCCCAACTCCTAATTCGGGAGCAATCCCTTGCATTCAGCAACCTTGGAAGCCAGACAAGTAAATTAAAACATAAAACAAGGCTTAAGAGTCCATCATACATGCAATCTTTGGAGTGATTTCTCTGTAATGGTCAAGTATGGATGCCTTGGAAGAAAAAGAGCCTTAATCCAGGTCACCTGTCAGTAAAATTGTCTCTGTAAGTAATAAACGGGTTTTGGACCATCTAAGAAATTTACAGGCAAACTCGGGGTAAAAACAGCTATTATTTCTCACCATACAAATTTAAAAGTCTCCAGATGTTAGCTGTTCTCATCTCTGGATTTTGATCAAATACTTTCAGTAGAAAAAAAAAATAAAAATTCACTTTTAAAAGTGAAGAGCAGAGCAGGCAACACCTCATGAGAACATCTATCTATTTCATTTCTAGGGAAAAACAAAACAAAAACATTTGTTTAAACTTCTCTGCTTGTGTTTCAAAGCAAAACTTCCACCTGGTTCCAAGAAGTTTTTGTAGGTAACTTACTTGATGGAAGCAGAGAACTGGGGGTTCATTCAGTCTGAAGAAGTTGATGTTTTCTACCCCATTACCTTTCAATGGCTTTTAAAATGAAATTAAAACAAGAGCTTTGTTTCATTTACAATATCCCAGATTTCCCTTCTTCTGGGAGTGTAAAGGGGTAGAGATAGCAAAATGTACAGGGGTTTATGACTCTTCTGTGTCATTTTAGAATTCAGCACATGCTCTCCTACCAGCTCACCTTTATTTTACCATAATGTGAATGTACTGACTGGTAAATCTTTCTTGCCTCCCTTCTCCAAATGCCAAATGTACGACCTTGAGCTGGCCTCTGCCATATGCCATTTCTATGCAGATTTGAAATGTAGCTCAGGGAATTCTTGTTCTTATTCAAATAAGAAGGGAACAACACCGGGATTCCTGCACAGCAAAGATCCTGCAAAACACTTGCTAGGAAGTCAGCGGGTGCAATGCAGGAGCTACAGGGATTTGATGTTGGCCCTAAAAGACAGAGTAAACCCACTGAAGGAAGAGACACTACCTCTGAGTCCTGATACTACTCACAGCAGCACAGCACCTGCCCCATGTGCAAGGGAATTTCTTTTTTATTATTTAATTTTCCTGCTTTCCATGCCACTTGGCTCACCTGCTCCCTCTGCAACCCACAGCCATGTTCAGAAATCAATCAATGGTTCTTCCCCAGTTCTTCCACCCAGACAAGCTGGCAAAGTCATTTGGCTTAGGATGCTAATAGGAAAGGGAAATCACCTTCCCTCCCTCTGCTCCACCCTGCATTACCCTGGAGCTCTGCCTGCAGAGTTTACTGTTAACTGGTTAACACAGATCCTTCAACACAGTGAGCCTGCTCGTGTTTGTGCATCTAAATGCTCCCCAAACCCTCCGCTGTTATGAGCAACATATCCCCTCCAACAGGACAAGGGAATGCTGCTATGCATCGCTGGGTGCCAGAAGAAAGGCAATTCATCTGCAAAGCAGCGTGCTGCTGTTGCTTATCTGCTAGTTGCCGGAGGAGGAGAAAGAGTGAGAAGAGACAATTTTCTTCACCAAGATGCCAAGAAGCCTTTATTTATTAATTTACAGCTCTTTTTGTACCCTTTTAACCTCATTGGACAAGAACCCTGGGGTGATTGGCTGGGGTGCCACAGCACCCATAATCAAAACATCTCTCTACAGTTTTACAAACAACTGCCACCAAGGTCACAGCTGGTGGGAGTCTTTGTGATCCCACGAGAAGGAGAATTCCAGACAGTAGTTATTTTAGCATCCACATGCTGCTGCACCTCCAAGCCAAAACAGAAGCTGCTATTAGGGGAGAGCCACAATAAACACTTTCTGTTCAGCAACAGCAGAGGCTGGGAGGAGAATCCATCAAGACAGGGTAGCTCATCCTCCAGCAGATGTCTTATCTGAAAACTGCCAAGCAGTCTGACTTCTGTGGTTAATGCTTCTGGCTGAGGGACCCACAAAACAGCCACACCAAGGTTTAGGAGATCAGTAGGAGGCTTGGGAAAAATCCTTACTTGGTCAAACATACCAAGCATCTTGTTTCTGGCCCCGCTCAAGTGGAGGAACAAATGCTCAGGGCGGTGTTTTTGGACAGTGAAAGCATTTTGGAGCAGCACAGCAATTCTCCCAGGCATTTCCTCAGCATCCCTGCATCAGCCCTGTGCAACCACATCAGCAACTTTCACCTACAGTGACTTAATTAACACACACCTTGCAGAGCTCTCCAAATCCTGCCCGTGCCATCTCCATTACCAAGATCTTTTGACAGAAGTGATTAAAGCTTCTAATTCCTGCTGGAGATGCCCCTGGAGGCTTGGGCCAGGCTCAGACTTCATTGTTCACAGAACACAAAGCAAAATAAATCTCTGTCCCAAAAAGCTCATCTTCCAAGAGGACAAGGCAATCAAGGAATAGCAGAAAGAAAGTCACAGAGACAAAAGCCAGTTGCTCAAGGTCAAACAGCAGGCCAGCAACAGAGAGAGAACAAGACCCACCTCCTCTGTGGAGGGCTCATAAGGCTGTGCTGACTCTCCAGTACTACACTGATCAACTAAATACTCTTTATTTATCAAGTGTTAAGAGCAGATGAAATAGTTCACAGCATCCCTTGCTGTTCTTTGTTTGACCAGGCACTTTTGTCGGGGCTCCAAGCAAAGCCAATCATGACAGTGAAAGAGTTACCACCCTTTCATCTTCCAAAGAAGTGCTTCCCATACTTTTGCATGCACATTACTGACAAATCGATCCCCCTCAATTGTTTTATTCTTCCATCAATGCTTTCAAGAGAGAGTGATGGCTCCAGCGCCCTTCTCCACCTTGCACTTCCAATTTTTCTGAAGAATGGTCATTCTCAATATGCACAATTATAATTGCAAATGGATCGTTTTATCTTGTACTCTTCTCTTTTAATGGGATTATGGATGGTCAAATCTCTACAGTAACATTTAAAGTCAAAACCTCCTCCATCATTCGTCTGTGTTTTAGATTATTTAAAAATATTAATATGCAACCAGTGATATTACAAAAGGTTAGACTTCCAACTACCTGGCCCAGGTATGACACCATAAATCTGAGACACTTTTCAGTGATCACTAGAAAAATCTTTCCAAGGCAGTGTAACTGGAATTCAATGAAACTTCCTGCCATGCCATTCATCAGCAGGAAAATGCTTCTGTTGTGCTCTGTGCAGGGAAAGAACAAGAACGAGCCTTCAGAGTGAGTGCAGCTTTTAGACTTTGCAAACAACTTTGGTGCATAAAATATTAAAAGCAATACTAAACTAATCTCTGGCAAGGATTTCAGGCAATTCCCTGCGCCTCATGTTATGAATGCCTTTGGTTTACCATTTAAAAACCATTAGAGCCTACCACTATGGTTGTGCATCACAGTGCTGTGCATTAAGCTCTATGATTTTCCAGCACAGTATATCACAGGAAGACAAATCAGGCTATCTGGCAAAAAGAAAAAAAAAAGGCTTAAAAAGACACAATATTTAAAGAGAACAGACAGGAAAGCTCTTTGCTCCTTCCTGCCAAAGACAGCAGGAGAAAGTCCAGTCCTCTTTTCCTCAAAGCAAATGGGAAAATCCCATTAATTTCCCCTGGAACTGCCAGATCCGCAGTATCTGGGAAAGGGTTCAGTCTAAATACATCACAGACATAACAGATGAATGATTTGGGGGAGAGGGGTCTCCTGCTCTCATTTTAACACTTCTATGTAACAGGAACAGAGCAGGTCATTGCAGTAAGCTTGAAAATGCTTTGTGGGCTTTCAGTAGGATTTTCCCTTCAGTATTTTTTTTTGCCTTCTGCTCCATTTTCTTGGGTTTTTTTAAAAGCCTAATGGCTTTCAAACATGTTATATGAGGATACGAGACCCTCTGAGCCCACCGTTGACAGGCCGACATGCATGAAAGTTTGTTCTCCTTTAACTAGTAGGAAAACATTTACATTTCATATATTCTGGAACAATAATATCCTTCCCACCACAAACTACAAGCTAAATTTTCACTTAAACATTATATGGAAGTTTTAATAGCAAGACATCTATTTTAGGTACAGAAAAAACAATTATAATAAAATGCTCATCATGTTTGCAAATGACTCCAATTTCCAAGACAAAATTTGTCTGCTCATAAATACATCTAGCAATGAAACCTGAAAGATTAATTTGGTTTTGTAAGAGTTTTTGAAGGGGTTGTTTTTCTCAATGGGATGCAAAAAATACTTTAAGAAAAGATGCTAAGGAAAGGGAAAAGTGAATGGGAAAGGGGAAGAGTAGGAAAAAGGAAAAGGAAAAGGAAAAAAGAAAAAGGAAAGGAAAAGAAAAAAAAAAGAAAAAAGGAAAAAAGGAAAAAAGGGAGAAGGAAAAGGAAAAGAGGAAGGAGAACAAAGAAAAGGAATAAATGGAAGAAAAGGAGGAAAAGCAAAAGGAAATAAAAAGAAAAAAAAAATAAAGAGAAGGAGAAAGAAAAGGAGAGGGAAAAAAAAGAGGGCATAGCCCAGTGATAGGACAGGAACACTAAGGCATGTTGGATTATGCAGAACACACACTTAAACCTTACCACTTCACCTGCGAGGAGAGGCCACTGGGATGCTGCTCTCCTTCCTATATAACTACCTAGCTCTATTCCCTCATTTTCCATTTCTAACATATGTAGCAGAACCTCTGAAACACTATCCAAACCCATAGGCTTCTGTGAAATATATTTTTGAGGAGAAGAAGGTCAGTTTTTTGTCTCAACTGGCTCTAGCTCCCAGCTGTCAGGACCAAAGGCTGCTGGGGTGAAGCCAGATTTTTTTATGCCTGTATTTGGAGCAGAAAGCAGCCACTATTACAGCTGGCATCCCAGGGATTTTTTTTTTCCAAGGAATATACTGGTCCCTAGACTAGACAGCTATTTGAAGCTCAGGCCCTGGTATTGGATGACCCAGAGGGTTCCCTACACCACTGAATGCAAGAGGAGAAGGGAGTCTGGAGTCCTGCCAAATCGAATCCATGCCACAGCTGGATTTCTACAGCAGGGGTATTACACTGGCACACTGCTGACCAAAGTCTTCTGTTTCGTGTAAATTCCCTGCAAAGACCTTAGAAGATAAAACTGATTAATCCTAATTAAAATTAAAATCAAGGAAATGACACAGTCTGTTGAATCCACTTGATGAATCAAAAGCCTCCCTCATTTCTATGTTAATTGTCTTCTTACAAACGGGTAGTACTCTCATACGCACTGAGTGATGTTTTCATCTTTTCCTTCACAAGGAGCACAGTGGGCCAGATGTTAGAAAGCACCCAGAGAGCCCTTCTGGCCACTGCAGAAGTACCTCAATGGATGATGAGCTCTTTCCTCACACTTCTTATGGTTTTAATAATTAAAAAAATAATAATAATAATTAAAAAACCACAGCCTGCAGCAACGCAACAGCCCAGCCCCTGAAGCTAGGGACTAGTCCCAGGCAGGGCACAGCACCTCTCAAGCATCCTGAGAGGTGTTTCAGATGTCCCGTGGGCAGAGGATGTGCAACAAGTTCAAACTCACCTGACACCAGCCCACCAAAGCCCTGTTCTAAACTGGCCTGAGCCTGGTAAGGTTTTGGTGAGATATCGCTCAGATTTTTAGCAGAAGGCAACTAGCATGTAGAGCTGGGTGGCAGTGAGGAGAGCTGGGAAAGCAATCACCCTGCATGGAGCAGGAATACACAACAGACCCTTTCAAGGACAGATTGACTTGAGCTGGGAGTGATTGAAAGATCCAGTAAACTGCTAAACCCAGTTAATGAAGAGCTGGGATGCATTTGGCTCAGGAGGATCTCTTTCTCTACAGATATCTACGTAACACATAAAAGAGATTTGTATCCAGTCAAAATCGTTTGTTGCCTAAAGTTAGGGGGGGAGGAAAGTTAATCTAAGATAAGTGGTAAAGGCACACTGGACAAAATCCAGAATCCGCTGCATTACTTGCTTAGACACCATTTATTATTGTTACATTTTATTATACAGTAGTAAAAAATTACAAGGCAACATCCTGTGTTATTTCCCACTGGGATAAATGATACAGATGTACTATTAAATCTCAAAACCAGCACCAGTCTGCCAGGCAACATTCCAGTTGTGTCTTTATAATGTGTCAATAGGCTGACATTTATGCCTTCTGATGGTAAAGCTATTTATGTTATAGACATTTAAATGTGCCATAAAATGCATAGCACTACACAACTCTAGAACTCTTCCAGTCTTTACCAAAACAACACACACAGAAGAGAAATCCCACTAGAAACCAGCATCCAAACTTAGGACATACTGGCTCCATTTTATTCCATCTTAAATCAATGTTATGGAGTGGTTTTTTTTATAAAGAAGAGTGTTAATGCAATTTTTCTCTTGTTCATACATTCAATCTGTAGTTAGTTTCAATTTGGGGTTAGAGATTTATTTTTTTTTCCTTTTCCAAAATGGTTTTATTTAAAAACTAAATTATTGGCTTCATGATATGTTGGGTGATGAGACATGCCCAACCCTCCCACTGAACCTCGGGCCACTCAGCAGCCCTGACCTGACACTTGTAACCAAAGCCAGGAGATGCAAGGCACCTACCCCAGCTCTGCAGCCGTGTCAGACACAGCTGGGGCACTTATGAAGGTCCAGCGCTTCTTTCAGCCCAAGGGCATCCTGAGCCATGAAAATCCACTGGCAAAGGGATGGTCCTGTGGGGATCTCACTGACCCTCACAGAGATAGGGATGGTCACAAAATCTGTAAGAACCAAGACATGATCACAGCATAGTCACTGGTGACAAGGGTTTGAAGGTCATAAAGTACAATAATTGTAAATTAAAATGAGCTTTTTTTGCTTAGGCTCTACCAGTTCCTTTATAAAGGACAGTCTTGTGAGAAATCAAGACAAAACACTAACAGATCTGCTATTGAACTGCCAGATTGTGGGAAAGTCAATGTGAAGACATGAAGACTAATACACAATAATTATTTTAGCCCCATCAATGGTCTCCCCTTAATGCCATCTCCCAGATTTTGTTCATGTAAAATGAGGTAAATGGTTCTTATAAATGTAGATGAGAGAACCTGGCTGGGGAGACACATAAATTAATCTTTGATGCTGGGTAATCACAGTTAAAAAGTTTATCCATGGCCTGATTACAGGGGCTGTCCAGGCCAGAAGCAGACTGGGGTCACTGAGAGTGGTCACTGGGGATGCATAAACAGCAAAGTACAATGGTTTGCGTTTAATACCAAAGAAGCCCCAAGACTGTTGGATAGGAACTTCTTGCACATATCAAGTTCCTTAATAATATAAAAGATGAGCAGACAAAAGTAGAGGAGGATTTCTGGTCAGGCACGCTGGAAGGAAGGCCACCTGCTCTAGTTCCCATCCTCCAATCCACTGGTATGTGTCGATCAGGAAAAGTTGCAAACATGCCAACGCAAGAATTTTCTGCAGGGATCACTTCTTGAAATGGTGGAAATAAGGGCCATTGATACTTCAGAGACTTGCTTTTAAATAGTCTGTAAAATGAAATTATCATGGAAAAAAAGTTGAGGTATTTTCCCTCTGAGAATAACGTCGGAGTTTACTGCGCTAGAAATTAAACTGCATCAAAGACGATTGTCCATGTTGGGCCAGGCTGAGACACTTTGTTACAGGGCTTCCAGTCAAAGGGAGACAATGGTTTTCTTTAAAAACTCAATTTTTGGCTTCATGATGTGTTGGGTCACAGAAGTGACTGCTTCTCTAACAAGTTTATAATCGCATCTAGATATTGACTTCTTCTTTCAATTTCATTCCAAGATGGTGTCTAATAGAGTCTGCTCCAGATGAGTTTGTCAGATTTCTAAACAATTATTATTCCTGTGACATTAGCATCCATCACTGGAGTTTACACCATCTTTCAAAAAAAAGGTCCCTATCATTAAACTCAGCATCCAGTATGAGTGAAATGCAAAATTGTCTTGACCTTTTAATTTCAAGTGGCTCACCAGTCACAGTTCCTCCTTCATAAGGAGACCTATCACCTTTTCTGTACTGGTGACACTGGTAAACATCAGAGTGTGATTAATGCACATGAGCAAACTTAGAGCATATTAATATTCAGTACAAGACCAAAGGTCATTAACAGGCTGCGTTGTCTCAAGGTAACAAAGTGCCATCCACTAGTCCCAAGATGACCAGATTTTCATGAGCATCTTTCATGACCTTTAAACTGTTGCCTATGAGCTCATTTTATGAGTTTTGCAACCTCTCGAGGTCCCGAGGCATTGAAGGATCATCAGCTTGTGAAATCCTGCACCACCAGGATCTGGAAGCCACCAGGGAAGCAGGGGTGGCTTTCATATATGCACATACCTTCACGGATTCAGCTACCATAGAATCATTTTCATCGAGAGTGACCTTTAAGATCAAGTGCAACCATTCCCCCAGCACTGACAGGGCACCTCTAACCCATGTCCCTCAGCACCACAGCTCCATGGCTTGGAAACACAATGACCTACTATCAAAATTCAGGGAGAATTCCTCTAGCTAGTCTCAAAGACTTAAAAGAATGAGGAAAAAACAGCATCCTGCTGCCCCTAAAGCAGAAAATAAAGCTTTCCCAAAAGGAGGAGCTCCAAGGAAACTGCACAGTCATGCCCTGACAGAATTTTCTTTCAGATTTCTAAAGGATCCCACAAGTTCTAAACTTCTGGAAATGCTGCTAATCCAGGCACTAAAGGGATTCTGTAAATGTAAAAACAAAACCAAAAAACCAAACATTAGATGCAGCATGAAGAAATCCACGAGAGGAAAAATCTTCCTGGTGTCTATAGCATATATAGTTAGTATGCAAGACCGGTGTTCAATACCTTCTTCCTGAGATGTGAAATATCTCAAGACAGGCACATAAAGACATCTCTGGCTACAGCTATTTTGGAACTGACTTCAACTGTCTTTGGTTTATTACCCCAGATAGCATGATGTCATCAGAAGCCTCTGAATGTCTTTAAAGACCTTTTTTTTCCCAGTTATTCCTAAATTATTAGGTGTGAATATGTGCATGTGTGTGGTATTTATTCCCTCAAGCGTATGATAAACTGCAGTGCCACAAGATAAATTGCATTCGGTTTATACATTTGACCTCCTCACTTGAACTCTGCCTGCTAATCTAGTTCAGATGGGACTATTTCTACTCTGCTGTCCTTCCAAGCAGCTTTCAAACAGCTGTAGGAGCTTTTTAGGGGTTTGGTTAGTTGTTCTTTTTTTTGGTTTGAGTTTTTTGGCTTTTTTATC
Organism: Corythornis vintsioides; assembly: GCA_025447755.1. NCBI lineage: Eukaryota > Metazoa > Chordata > Aves > Coraciiformes > Alcedinidae > Corythornis > Corythornis vintsioides. The sequence continues at coordinate 108,145 of JAOEGS010024009.1, forward strand.
GTGTGAGTTTTAAACTGGATTTCACATTAAAAATCTTTTCTTCTTTGTACCAGAAGCGGAACAGATTACAAACTGAAAGACCTTTGCTCCCAGGAGCTCCAGATTCAATACCTGGAGGCAAAAGGGGGTAAAAGCTGCTTGAGGTCTGAAGCCAACTTTTCTGATGTGGGGAGCTTGTACCTTGAATGACACCATCTGTCACACTCCTGCCACCCCATTGCAATTCTGTTGTCCCCACCACCTTGCAAGACTTTTAATGAGATTTCAGATACTGCAGCCTGGCCTTCTTGTCCATCACCCCATCTCCTGCAGGTGACACATCACACCAGCAGACACAGAGGTCTTCTCATGGACACACAGGTGCCTCTACCCACTCAAATCCAGACAAGCCATTTGGATAATGCTCCCTTTTCAGGAAAACTCCTGCAATTCAGAACAAATGCCTTGACTTGTGCATTGTTACACAGAAAAATAAAGCTACCTGAGAAACAAATCAATTCTGGTTTTCCCCTTGGACAAGATAAAACGCACTTTCGACTGTAGCTGTTGTTGGGTTCCCAGAGGTAGCACGAAACTATCCCTCACTACCACACGTGTCATCACTGCTTTGCACAGAACCAGAGTCACAGACTGGTGGGGCATGGAAGGGACTTCTGAAGATCATCAAGTGCAACTCCCTGCAGATCAGGACAATACTAGGGCTTTTGTTTTTCTTTTTTTTTTTTTACTGTTTAAATTTCCTTGCTTGCTTCCACCCTAAACATTTTAAAAGGTAACTGATAATTATTTTTTTTTCACTTGGCCAGTATAAACAATCATCTCTCAACTACTCACCACAAGTTTTCACAGAAAGGACAAGAATAAGTGTTTTTAACAACTTGTTTAAGGGTTCTTCTGTTGCAAAGCTGCAGCTGTATTTGACACACTTGCCAAACTAGCAAAAATGCAGCTTTCTCAGCTGCTTCAGCAATGTCAGGCAAGATGGATGCTCCTGGTAACACTTCTCTTTTATTCAGCTGCTGGGTACATTTGCTAAATATCCAGAAGAATGCAGCTGTACAGTTTGAGCATATTCTTAACTCTACATATGCCCTAAAATACCAGGTTTTTCTGGCACATACTGCCACAGCAGCCTTGATACAGGGCTTAAACCTGAGAATTCATATCACCATAGACTGGTAGGGGCTGAAAGGGAGCTCTGGAGATCATGGAGCCTAACCCCCTGCCAGAGCAAAGTCAGCCAGGACAACCCACACAGGAACAGATGCAGGTGGGGTTGGAAAGTCTCCAGAGAAGGAAACTCCACAACCTCCCAGGCAGCCTGTGCTGCTCTGGAACCTTCACAGGGAAGAAGTTTCTCCTCACAGTGAGGTGGAAACTTCAATGTGCTACTGCTGCAGGAGGAAAACAAACTAGCCCCCTTCTCAGCTTCAAGTAACTGAGGAGTCTCAGCAGCATCCATAAAACCAATGTGAAGGATGTGGTGAAGAGCTCTGCCAGACTGGGGTCTTGTATTTTTCCAGAGCAGTTCAATGGCATCAGATATATCAAGATGGCTGGGTTAAGCAATTAGACCTGCATTTGTTATCAAGTCTACAATCAAATATTCACTTCATTTTGCAGTGTCATCAGTAGTCAGACACAAGCACAAGAAAATTTAAAATGCAGGGAAGTATTCCAGGTAAGCAGATACTTTTTAAAGGAGCTAAATTACTTATTTAAATTACAGAGATGTACTGAATGGGATAGCTGTGAGAAAAAACTATTGCAGGGACTGGCAGAGGCACTGGTTTTGGGTGTACTAGGGCTTTTTATTTTGGGCCTTGATAACAAATGCATCCAGCCACAGGGTTACAATTCTGTACCCACTCCAAGCCCACAGTAGAGATCCTTCTGAATTCTAGAAAGCTGCATTCATTCAGAAACAATAGTCAGAACTTAGGCATGGTGGCTTTGGCTGATACATTTTTTTTCTTAAGTCACAGAAATTATCAATTCCTTCTGAACTGGAAAAAAAAAAAAAGTAGAAAAGCATTAAGAGAAATTGCACTTTTCTCAGGTGCTACTGTAAGGAATTTTTCAAGAAGGGTGTCTCAAAGGATATGAGTTTTATTCACAGTTGGATTCTAGATATAGGAAAGGATTAATCAAGTCTTAAATTGATGAGCAGAAAAGTTCAGGCTTTCCTTAACACACACAAAAAAAGAAGGTTTTATTAATGGTTTAACCTGAAAACAAACAAAAAACAGAACAAGTCACAGAATCATAGAATTGTCAGGGTTGGAAGGGACCTTAAAGACCATCCAGTTCCAACTTCCTGCCATGGTAGGGACACCTCCCACTAGAGCAGGTTGCTCAGAGCCCCATCCAGCCTGGCCTGAGAAACTGCCAAGGATGGGGCTTCCCCCACCTCTCTGGGCACCCTGTGCCATTATCTCACACCCTTCTGGGGAAGAAATTCTTCCTAATGACTAGTCTGAATCCACCCAGCTCTAGTTTGGATCCATTCCCTTCCGTCCTGTCACTATCCCACAGCCTAAAAAGTCCCTCCCCAGCTTTCCTGGAGCCCCTTCAGATACTGAGAGCCACAAGAAGGTCTCACCGGAGTCTTCTCCAGGCTGAACAACCCCAACTCTCTCAGCCTGTTCTCACAGGGGAGGTGCTCCAGCCTCTGAGCATCCCTGTGGCCCTTCTCTGGACACATTCCAGCACCTCCAGATCTTTTCTGTAATAAGTGACTTGTGTGAGTATCATGTTAGGTCAAGAAAAATGATAGCAACTGGTCTGAACTGGGATGCCACGGATCCCCGATGGCTGACTTTATAATTTGCAGTTTTTGACTTTTATAATTTTGCTCTTGCTCAATGCCAGCAACACAAGGACCTCTTTGAAACTCCTGTCTTCGTGACCTCTACATTGAATTTCTGTTCTTCACAGGACAGCAGCAGAGAGTGCATGGGAAGACATTTGGGCTGGCAATGATAAACATGAAGGTAGTATATAAATGGAGTTGCCAGGAAGGTGCATTTTTGCTGAGCAGTATCAGCGAAATAAATTATAAAGAAATGTAACTGCTGCCTATTAAGAGATAGATTTATAGGATAACTAAAGCTTTCATAGTTTATGAAACAATGTCTAATAAAATGGCACAGCTGTGATTTAGTGAGGTGTTTAAATTCATTGTTACATATATTTTGTATTTCAGACTGGTCTTTGCTACCAAGTCACATATAGGCTTTGCTTGCTGTAAGCATCCTTTTCTGCATAGGTAATGAGCTTATCAGCTTCCAGGAGAAAATGCAATTTTAGAGCTATCTGTTCCTAAGGTTTGCACGTAAATACACCAGATGACTCATTCACTGTACCAATACACACAGCGAATTCAACGAGGTGAAAAACGTTACGGGCTGAGATTCTGAGGACTATGAAGAGCACAAAGAAAAGAAACTGAGAGGGACTGTCTTACGCAGAAAGGTTTACAGGGAAGGGGGGAAAAAAAACCAAAACCAAAATCCAACAAACCTCCTTATAATTTTTCTCATGTGCTAGGGCCTTGCATGTCAGAGTTGATCAGGCAGCAGCATCCTCACTGCTGTAAACATAGGTCTGGGCTACCAGAAGATAAACTCGCCATAAAGAGAGGTTCCCCAAATGAGCCCTTGCTGGGGTCTTAGCACCTCTGCAATTCTGGAGGCAAATAGCCCAACTTTGGGCATCGTCTCCCTGAATCCTCACCCAGATTGTCCCAGTTCCAGGCTGGAAGGGACTGATGGCTCTGGGTTTCTGTGACACCAGCCAGAGAACTTCAGTTCACTGCTCCTCCCATACCAAGTGCAATCATTGCTGGTCAGTCAGTGCCCTACTCCAGAAAGAGGGAAACTAGAGATAACTCCTCTTGTAAACAGAATTTTCAAGGTTTAGGGAAGAACTACATCAGATCATACATGCATGTTTTACTGTAGCCACAAAAGGAAAGGAATGAACAAGATTTGGTGCTGCAGTCACACCACAGAACTGGGTATTAAGATAGTTGAATACTGCAAGGTTTATTTCTTAATGGAATCATAGAAACATAGAATGGCAGGGGTTGGAAGGGACCTCTGGAGACCATTCCAACCCCATGCCAGAGCAGGGTCACCCAGGGCAGCCCACACAATAACAGATCCAGGTGGGGTTGGAAAGTCTCCAGAGAAGGAGACTCCACAACCTCCCTGGGCAGCCTATGCCAGGCTCTGGCACCCTCCCAGGGAAGAAGTTTCTCATCCTGTTGAGGTGGAACCTTCTCTGCTCCAGTTTATCCCCGTTGTTCCTTGTCTTATTGTTAGGCACTACAGAGAAGAGATTGGCCGCTTTCATTTGTCACCCACCCCTCAGATATATAGAGACATTAATAAGATCCCCTTTCAGGCTTCTCTTCTCAAGACTAAACAGCCCCAATTCCCTCAGTCTTTCTTCACATAGGGGAGATGCTTAAGTCCCTTCATCATCCTTATAGCCACCTAATGGAAAAAATCCCTATCTTTCTTAAATTGGTGAGCCTAAAATCTTTTCTCCCTACTTTTCTTAAATATTTCAATGAAGAAAACCAGAAAACTACCACCAAGACTGTCCAGTTGCAACTTTCAAAACTAAAGTGCAAACCTAATTTCTGTTGGCTTTAATTACTGCTGAGGTTCAGCTGAACATTTAGACAGCATTTACCCTCTTCAGAGCACAGTGCAAATGCAGGCTAATGCAGAATTTGTGATCCAGCTCAGCATCTCTGCAGTCCCTCAATTTCCAAGGATCTACATGTTTTAGCCTGTATGAGTCCTGCAGCCCAGTGAGTTGAGACCAGCCACCACCTGGGAACTGGCAAGCCAGGAGCATTTCAGATCAAGGCCTCCTCTGGACACTACGCACTGAGCTTTGGCTCATCTTGACGTTTAATAGCAGCTTCCAAGTCAGAAACAATTTGCAGCCAAGATTCAGTTAACACAGCTCATAAAATACGTGATATGGAGAAATATAAACTGAGAAACTGTGCTCATCCAGCTAGATGGGGGAGGGGAGAAGGGAAAAAAAAAAGGCAAATAAATAGAAATGTTTTAGAGATAATATCTCCTGGACCATTTCTGTAGCTCCTCTTTTTTCCTTCTTTTTTTTTTTTTTTTTGTTTTTTTTCCCCCCCAAATAACAGAGAATTTATTATGCTTATCCTCAAAGATGCTTACAAGTGAGCTCTCTCTTCTAGTCTCAGCACTTTGGAGAGTAAATAACTTTAATTGTCTTCTTGCACACTCTTGACTACACCACCAGGAAAAAAAATAGAAGCTGGTACATCTCTCCTCATCAGGGACAAATGAAACTCGATGGCTACATTAAAAGGACAAAGGATCTAGGATTGCAGTGACATGGGAAACAGTTTCTGATGTCTAGGAAAATACTTACCTTTCCTATCTATGTAGCATATAACCCTATGTCCAACTGGGTACCCAATTCAGTTGCTTAAGGTGGGAGATTGGATCACAAAATTAACAGCTGCTGACCCTAGAAATGCCACAGGCATTTACATGAACTATATCAAGCCAAACAACACACCTGCCTTCCTGCGAGCAGGAATCATAAAACCATAGAACTGTCAGGGTTGGAAGGGACCTTAAAGACCATCCAGTTCCAACTTCCTGCCATGGCAGGGACACCTCCCACTAGAGCAGGTTGCTCAGAGCCCCATCCAGCCTGGCCTGAGAA
>JAOEGS010024009.1:113974-128678 GCA_025447755.1 Corythornis vintsioides
GAGCAGGTTGCTCAGAGCCCCATCCAGCCTGGCCTGAGAAACTGCCAAGGATGGGGCTTCCCCCACCTCTCTGGGCAACCTGTACCAGGGCCTCACCATCCTCCTGGAGAAGAACTTGGTGAATGCTGTTCGTGTATCCTGTGAGATTGGAATTAGGGATTGGAGAGGAGGGCAGGTAAGGCACAGACCCATGCTTCTAGAAAAAGGGCAAAATATAAAGTTATCAAATGGTAAGAGAGAGCCTTGTGTGGAAGTCAGAGACATAGGAGGTTTGGCATTTTTGACAGGCAGGAAACCTTCTGAGTACGACCCTGAGCTCATTAAAGTTGTGACAAGAAGATTTCAAAGAATCACAGATTTGGTAGGGGTTAGAAGGGACCTCTGAAGATCATCAAGTCCAACCCCCCCTGCAAGAGCAGAACTAGAGCAGATCACTCAGAAATGCATCAAGACAAGTATGGAAAGTCTCCAGAGAAGGAGACTCCACAACCTCCCTGGGAAGCCTGTTCCAGGTTCTGTCACCCTCACAGTACAGAAGTTCTTCCTCATGTTGAGGCGGAACCTCCTGTGCTCCAGCATGAATCCATTGCTCTTACTCCTGTCACAATACACAAGTGAAAAGAGGTTGTCTCTGCCTTCTTGACACCCAGCCCTCATGTATTTATAGACATTCATCAGATCCCCTCTCAAGCTTCTCCTCTCCAGGCTAAACAACCCCAGGGCTCTCAGCCTTTCCTCACCAGAGAGATGATCCTGCCCCTTCATCACCCTCATAAACTCCATTGGACTCACTCCAGTATTTCCCTGTCCCTCTTGAACTGGGAAGCCCAGAACTGGGCACAATACTCCAGATATGATATCTCTAGGGCAGAAGGGGAGGAGGACCTCTCTCAACCTGCTGGCTACACTCTTCTTTATGGTCCCTCAGGAGACAATTGGCCTTTCTGGCCACTAGGGCCCATTGCTGTCCCATGGAGAACTTAATGTCCCCCAGGACACCAAGATCTCTCTCCATGGAGCTGCTATCCAGCAGATCTACCCCTGACCTGTACCAGTCCATGGTGGTGTTCATCCCAAGGTGTAGGACTCTACACTTGTCCTTGTTGAACTTCAGTAGGTTCCCCTTCACCTAGCTCTCCAGTCTGACCAGATCTTGCTCACTTGTTCACTTCTTCCTTGAGCACGGGTCTTTACTCCCATGAGAATAAAGTCTAAGATGGGGATCTGTATCAGTCAGTCAGCATTCTTCCTGCTATCAAAACTAAAAAAGTACAGAAACTGTGTACACAGAAGCACTCAGAAGAAAACCACCATCTCTCATCTCCACAAGAAATGAAGAATAAAACCTTGCTCACAGGGACATATTGGATGCCTGCAATGTGAGGCACAGTCACAGACAACACAAAAACCAATATGACAGGAGACCTCCAAACCAACCAAAAGCATCTTCTAATAACATTTTAAAACACAATGACTGGAACAGGCTCCCTAGGGAGGTTGTGGAGTCTCCTTCTCTGGAGACTTTCCAACCCCACCTGAATCTGTTCCTGTGTGGGCTGCTCTGGGTGACCCTGCTCTGCAGGGAGTTGGGCTCGATGATCTCCAGAGGTCCCTTCCAGCCCCTGCCATTCTCTGGTTCTACAAGGTCGGATTCAGTTTATGTTTCCTGGCTTAAGGCAAAAATGTGCTGTGCTGCAGAAGAAGGTCAAGGGAGGATTTGAAAGCTGAGTTATGGCTACACCTGGGAGTGAGACAACATGGGGTGCACATGGTTAAAAGGAAGGACTGAGTGTTTTAGGAGCATTCCTACCTTTGCCACCTCTTTTCTCTTTTCTCTGAAAGAGAAAAAGCAGTGGAACCCTAAACCAGAGCCTTGTTTCCAAAGTCCACATCAAGTTTTTAGTCCTTTTAGCCATTTCTTTTCCCAGAGAGGAAAAAACTTACTGGCATGGGAAGGTGGCAGCACTGCACTTCTCTGTGGGAAACCAAACCCATTTAACTCCTCTGCTCTACTGGGAAGGGGCAGCTTAAGACTTTGGAGAAACCAAGAATCCAAAGTGCCTGTTAAGTCCTTTCCACAGGTAAAAGTGCTTAGGGGGGTGCTTGGCCACACTGAAGCTGGTGGAGCCAATGAGTAGGGTTGCTCCATTTACCCCGGTCATGGAGTCCCCATGGCACGTTGGATGCTCTGTGTGAATCCTGTAGGCAACATCTCCTGAAGGCTGCCTAATGAACTCCTGAGGCAAAATAACTGCTGCAGGAAAATTAACTTGTCTACTCAAAGAAAAAGCACATTCAGCAGAATATCAGGACTGAGAGATGCACAGAGCCCAGCAACACCCAACGAGATGACAGCAGATGAGGACTGGTAGGCATTGGTCCCTCAGTAATATGGCATTGGAGACCTACCAGTTTTCTCTTCTCCAGCCCATGGGAGAGGGAATTAATTCATGACTCTGGGTTTCCCAGACTGAATACTTCATTAAGAAGGAGGCTGGATATTTCTCATGCTACCAGATGCCTCTTCTCCTTCCCTTGCAGTCCCTCTCCACAAGTCTCTTTTGTTCAATGCAGATGTTTCCAAGAGCTTTCTGTGAAGACCTGAGCTGTCTCAAGGCAGAAGGCACTGACAGCATTCATGCCTTCTGGGACATCCTTTTCTGGTTTGGTCCCCTCCACTGGAACAGGAGTGAATCTGAGAACCTGAAGTGGGAGCTGAACCTCCAGAAAGATAAAATGTTTTGAAAAGCTGAAGTGAGAACCCAGGACCTCCACCACAAAAGTTTGATGATAAGAAAACCACAAGTCAGGGGAGCCCATCCAGTGAATAAAAAGAGCAGAACACACTCTCATTATGCAGCAAGTCTGACCCCAAACAGGCAGCTGGCAGGTACGAGTTTTCCAACCTTGACTTCCCCATCTGCAGAGCCACCCAAGTAAGTAGATAGACAGACAGACAGACATTTTGCAATGGTAAGGAGAAAATGAATTCATTGCTGGTGCTGGAATACAGAGATACATCTGAGACAAGCACCACAAAGGAGTCAAAATTATGTTAATAACTGTTATCTTCAGCATTTAGAATATAATTATTAGCAGGGACTAAAATGTGAGACCAGCATCTGAGGGAAGATAAAATACTGTGAAGCTGCTCACTGAACATCTGTGATCCCTCCTTTTCTGGTGGGACAGGGTCAAGGAGGGAGGCTACACACACAGTGCAGAAGCACTAGGGGACAGGGGTGAGATGCCCAATACCTGCTGTTCTCAGCCTTTCTTAAACTTGAACTTTCAGAAAGAAAATATTTACCCTAAACAACCAAGCAGTTAAGCTTGCTGAGAGGAAAGGTATCAAGGGAGGTAAGCCCTGGTGCCTCCCTGCCATAGGCAGGGGCTCGGTCCAGATGGGAATCCTCTTTAGTCCTCTCTGTGAACACTACAGCAAGATACAGGGTTGCATTTAACTCCTTAGGCTGTTTGGAAATGCTGCAGACTGAAGTTGGAGTGCAGTACCAATGCACAATCCAAAACAATCCCCTCATGTCTTCAAAGAAATATCTTCCATGGAGAAGAAAGGGATGTTACAGATGGCCCTGTCCCATGAAAAGCAGAAAGCAAACATGGAAAGTCCTCTTTTTTCCTGAGGATACCCCAAAACCAGACCTTGGGTGCCTGCTCCTAAAACGGACACACACTGTGCCCCAAAGTGAGTTTGCCAAATGCAATCACTGGCAATGTCAGCAAAAAAACACCTTCACAACCCTCAAATGCTGGTGCAGAGGTGTCTGCTCCTTCTTGCTCTCCTGCACCTGTGCCAAGGAGGGGACAGTGAATGTTGCCTATGTGATACCATTGCAAGCTTAGGCAGGATCTTGTTGTAAAGAGCTTACTGAAAGTTCCTAGTGGCTGTATATGCACATATACACACAGACATATATCTGCATATCTGCATGTATGTAGATTTAGCTTAGAACCAGGATAACTAATGCTTGCTCTAAAGGAGGCATCACTGATGAGATAGGTAGCATCCTACACAATTAAATCAGAAAAAAAATTTAGATACTCTACTGTCAAGTCTGCAACTTGACCCCGACATTTTCATACTCCTGACAAAATAGCTTGGCGTGAGTCATTCTGGTGGGTGACAAACTGGACATGAGCCAGCAATGTGCACTTCCAGCTTAGAAGGCCAATTGTATCCTGGGCTGTACCAAAAGCGTGGCCAGCAGGTTGAGGAAGGTGATTCTCTCCCTGTATTCTGTTGAAACCTCACCTGGAGCCCCCAACACAAGAAAGACATAGACCAGTTGCAGGCATTCCAGAGGAGGGCTAAAAAAATGATCGAAGGGCTGGAGCCAGGGCTGGGCGTTTGGAATCCTGCTCCCCAAGAAGGGGCCAGGCAGAGCCTGCTGGTGGGAAGCAGAGAAGAAATCTTGGTATTCTTTCCTCCCACATGCAGCCTTTACTTTGCTTTTCATCAACCTACTTTTGTCTTAACACATGAGTTTCATCTTATTTTCTTCCCCCTGGTCCAATTGAGAGGAGGAAGAAGGGGGATTTGACAGGGCAGCAGGGTAGGCACTTGGTGTCTAGCCAAGGTGATACAGTCACAGAATCATGAAGGTTGGAATCAACCTTAAAGATCATCAAGTCCAACAATCCACTAAATATTATCAGGACCACGAAACCATGTCCTGAAGTGCCACATCTAGATGTTGTTTGAACCCCTCCAGGGATGGTGACTCCACCCCCTCCCTGGGCATCTTGTTCCAAGGCCTCACCACTTTCTCAGCAAAGACATTTTTCCTCATATCCAAGCTAAACCTCTCCTGATGTAACTTCAGCCCATTTCCTCTTGTTCTATCACTGGGAGAAGAGACCAACACCCACCTCATTGCACCCTCCCCTCAGGCAGCTACAGAGAGCAATGAGGTCTCCCTTCATCCTCCTCTGCTTCAGATTAACCAGCCCCAGATCCCTCTGCTGCTCTTCACAGGACTTGTTCTCCAGACCCCTCCCCATCTTCCTTGCCCTTCTCTGGACTCACTCCAGCCCCTCCATGTCTTTCTGACCCTGGGCTACCCAAACCTGACCCCAGTGCTCAAGCTGCAGACTCCCCAGTGTTGAGTCAAACCACCAGAGTTGAGTATTCCCCGGAGTGGTGGCCCCACTGGAGACAGCAGGCAGTGTGGTACACAGTGCTTGACCACACTCCAGGTTTTTCACCCTCCAGGAATAGCAAGCCAGCGAAGGTGAAGTGTGTCATAAAGGATCCATGAAGAATGTTGTTTGGTGTAGAGCTGCGCCCAGTGCCTCTGCTGTCTCAGCACAGTTTGCCTGCTGACATGTACATGGTATCCCGGCTGGTTTCTCCTGCACTCACAGAGCCATCTCTTCTCCTGTCCTTTGAAACCTCCCATTGCTTCCCGCAGCCAAAATTGAAGTAGCATTAGGATGAAAAAAGTTGAATCTCCAAAATTCTGACATATGGATAACAGAGTAAAACTGAAAGCAGCAAAGTCATTGCTGAAGGATAATTTGATCTGAATACATTTCCTCATGCCTTTATAATCCTTCAAACAAGAAGGGTGGAAGGGTGAGGGATGAGAAGAACAAATAAAGCATGAAATGGAGCCATTTAAAAAATTCTTCTTATTTTTAATTATCAGGATTCTTGATCACTAATGACAAAGACATTTTTAATTCCAGAAGGTGGAATAGGAATATCTATTTTAATAAAAAAATAAATAAAAATAAAATAAAGAACCTGTGTGCTAAAGCACCACTCTGAATATCAGCCATAAAGAGCTTGCATTAAACTCACGAGAAGTTATGGTTATGCTTATCCTTTACAGACACCCAACAGAGATGTTCAAACTGCTTCCAAGAGGTTAAAGGAAAATCAGTTGTGATTCAAAATAGGGAGTGGAGAGGATGCCAGATTTACTTGATGTTTGGAGAACATCGTGTGTTTACAACCCTGCTCTCCACCCCCAACAGGCACACATTTTATCAATGAACAGTGGGAGAAGAAGTTGTCAGTGAAAGTCAAACGCAGACGTGCAGAAGGCATTTTTGTTGTTGTTGTTTTCTTCTGCTGTATCAACTCAGGAAATAAAAGCTTCATCTTTTAGACCTTGGAATTAAATAGATGGATCTGAGCTCTGAGCATGTATTGGAAAAGCTGATACTCAAGGAAACCACAAGAGATCAAAGATAAACTTTTTGTCTGCCTCTTGGAAGGGCAACATGGTCACTCCCCTTTTCCTGAGCCAAAGGTCCCTGATGCCTCAGACAGTCCCCAGCCATTGCCATTGCTCCTGCCTCAGCACCCAAGTCATGAAGGGAAGAGCTGAAGAAGCTGCTAAAGAGCCAACAGGGCAGCATGCTGCCTGCACTGTACCCAGCAGTGCCTCTAGACACCAGGAATATATGCATATTTTATTTTTATTGCCAGCTTACGATAAAGCAAATGTATATTTTAGCTGTTCCATCAGACCATGAAGCTCTTGTTTAATTAATCTCTAATCACTTTTAAAATGATACATTCCTGAGCATAACGGGGGCCCTGTTGGGCATGGCAATTGACACTATTATGGAAAGCAATTCTGAGAACCAGATGAATTTGCTTTAAGAAAAAAAATTATTTAAGAGCTACTGAGTCTAATATATTTTATAACCATTCCCCAGAAGTCTAATAAGAGATTTTCAAGGAAACATTTTAAGGTATACCTTTAAAAGTATATCCATTTGCACCAGGACGTGACTAAGTGTGTGGAAGCTTCAGCAACAATCCTTGGTGGTGGAGTAACACCTTAAACTTCTCAAGGACATGCTGGGTTACTCATTTTCTGCTACGCCATTGAATTTTTAATACAGCTCCAGCAAATAACAAGTTTACAGACTGGAATTGTTCCCAAAGCAGGGTACCTGCAACTGGTAATGAAATTAAAATGCAAAATGCCTATTGGTTGCCTAAGATGCCTATCACACATCAATCACTGCACAGATGAATGGTCATGGGAGACCATTTCAAAGCCAATCTGGTCACTTTATAGGCAGAGAAAGGGTCAGGATGGCAATGGTGAGGAAGTATGAGGAAAGCAGCGTGTACAATATCATTCATTATTTTACCACAGTACCCAAAAATCCCAGTGGAGTCCTAAACTTCCACCTGCTAAGTACTACACACACATACAGTAAACCCCCTCCTGCCCTGAGCACTATATAGTCAATATGTTTGAGGATAAAGACCATGAAAGAGGCAGTAGCACTGTCCCTGTGGTGCAGATGGCCAACCAGGGCAGGAGGAGGTTATGCACCTTGTGGAAGGTCAGATGAAAAATCAATGGCAAGCAAGCACAGGTCACCTGAATTGCAGTCTGGAGCCCACTGCAAAGCCAGCCCTCCCATCTCTCATGTCTTGTGCATCCTCTTGGAATGCTGCTCTCTTCTATCATGAGCTGGTAATGCAGCAAGAAAAAGAAGACTAACTTTTTGAATGCCCTGAGAAAAAAAAAAAAAAAAAAAAAAAAGCAGTATTTTGGAGCTGTTCTCTGAGCCTCTCGCAGGATTTTAGGACCCAACTGATATATGAGGTGATCAGATATCAAGCGTGGAGAATGGATGTCCTTTAAGGGATACAGAACCTTCTGATAACCTCCCTTATCAATACCTCTCCAGTTACAAAACCCCAAGCAGCACTCAGGACTCACTCATTTTTAGCACAAAGACATACAAGCAAGAAGGGCTCTTCTTGTAGAGAAAATTGTGGCACAAGACATTAAAACCAGTGACCCACAATGGAGAAAAAAACTCAACATCACAGTGCTCCCTGGAGAAGCTCATCCTGGCTCAGATGGGTGGTTTGTTAGGATAGGAGAAGAGCTAAGCCAGAAGAATTGTCACTGGCCCCTTAATGTAAGATCACACTATGTCCTCTGTTCCTTTCAACTTCACAACTATTGGGGTAGTCCCTGTGCACCCCTAGAACATGGAACATGGTGATCCTTGTATTTTACAGGTTTGAAAATCAACACAAAATCAGTTCAGTTGAAGCCTTACCTGCTGCAAACATGTCTTCCCGTAAACAGGAAGATTTGAGCAGTTCCATGTGCTAACTGTAGATAAACTGAGTGGTTTATTTACTTTGGTGAAACAATTTTTCAGAACTAGGTGTCCCTCATTTCTCAGGCTCATCACAGCAAAAAGAACAAATCTCATCATTTTGCTTTCCCGTCAGTCAAAGCTATTTATCACAGAGGCTAAAAGTTGACTCATTAATGGGATAAAGATTCCTAATCTATCAAGAATATATGCCAACATCTGATCATTAGATCATCTGTAAGCCTATACATTATTTACATTTGACATAGCACATCATGCAGCTCTTTTACTCAAAATCATCTCTAGACTCTTATTGCTCTTGAACGGATGAAGATGGCTACAGAGGAAAAGCATTTAACACCAGAAGAATCAGAAAGCCTGTATCAGCCCCTCAGATTATATAAATCAACACAGCCACTGACTTGATGTCTGCAGTGCTGTTAATTTGCACCAATTTAGCACCATGCCCAACATCAACGGATTTGAGACTGAGCAAGCAGATGCAAAAAGCTCATTTGACTTTGCAAGACTGACAGTAAGAAGCTATTATGAAGATTTCATTTTTATGGCCCCACCAATGAGTACCTGGCTTCCACAAAGAGTCTGCAGACCACGTTCTTGTGAATACCATGGCACAGAGCTCTTTCAAAGCACAGACAGGGTTTGTTACATGGATGATTTTCATACACATCTCAAGGGACCAAGCTCCTAGCTGGGTGGAAGGGAGAAGGGCAGAAAGTGATTAAAGTGCTGATGTGCTCCCCTTCACTCACACTACCCATTCTCCACCCCAACACTCATCCTGCATTAACCATCCAGATTTGTTTGCTTTCATAGTTCTGGAAAAGATAAGATAATCCAGACTCAAGTAAGAAGATAGCTGCCATATTTAAACAGCTAGACATATTTTCAGCCTATTTCAGGAGCACAGGGCAGATAATAAGGAGCTCCACTTTACAGGCTTACCATGTAAGAGGATAAAAAGAAAACTCTTGCTAATGCTTGTGCCTAGATAGAAGAGCATTATGGCTTGGATTCACAAAGGGATTTAGGACTCCAAGTCCCACTGAAATCAGGAAATGAATGGGACTTAGGCTCCTAACGGCCTTTGTGAGTCCCAGTCCAAGTGCTTCCTCTTTTTGAAGCCAGTGGGAACAATGCCATGGCATTAAGGAAGGGCAGAGCCTGCCCACAAAGACTTAGCTCTATTAAAAGACTAGAGGTTATCTGGTGACAACAGGCACAACACTCTTGGTGTAGAGACGCTTGTCTGAACACCTTCAAAGCTTCCACTGCACAACATCAAAATAAATGAAGCAAAGTCCATTCTAGTCCAAGAGACTGGAATTAAGAATTTCAGTACATATGACTGGAATTAAGATTTTCAGTGGACATCCTCAAGCCAGAGGCAAAAGAGTTGATGAGGGCAACCCAACCAGTGGTGCAATGGAAGCTACATCTTCATGGAGAACCCCTCTCGAGTCAGGCACTTGAAGCCTTCAGCTGCTCTTCCTCGGACTCACAGGTCAAGAACTTGTGTATTGAGGTTGATACACAAACTGGGAAGTGCTCAGCCCCATCTGCAGCACTTTCCTGTTTTACCTGGACTGCAGCGCACAGCACAGGAGGCTGCTTTGCATGCCACAGCATTTCTGACAAATGGTCTCTCCTTAAACAGCAGCCCTGAAATCTTCCTGTGCACACTGCAGACAGTTTGACACAGGGTCAGAAAAGATTCATCTCTGCTGCAGTAAAGCCCTCTCAACCTCCTGAGCATGTAGCTAAAGCTGTCTCTGCTCTACCTAGTAAGGAGGAGTGGAGGAAAAAAAAAAAAAAAGTGTGGGAATATTTTTTTTTTTTTTTTCTTAAAGAACCAATTAACACCAGCACTTCATCTCTGCTCAATTTAGCCCTTTCTGGGAGCATAGATAATTCCTGATGGCAATTGTCCAGAGTGTCCAAATTCAGACCGTCTGATAGCCCATTCAGTTGGGTCAGAGCTGGTGGAGACAGTAATCAGGCCTCCCACGAGGAATTTCATTCAACAAGTGACGCTGATTACGGGAGTGGTTTGAATCATCACACAGTATTGACCGGAGATCAATTTTCAGCTTGAGGTATTGTGGAGAACATACAGTACACGGCTAAGCTAAAGGCATGAAGTAGGAATTCAATAGCCTGCCCAGCCATAACAAATCAAAGCCTGCAAACATAGCTGCTACAATTTCTACCCACTGAGCCCATGCTTTTAAAGGTGCACACTATGATGATGAAACTGAGCCCCTGAGCAACTACATTTCATCATTACGTGGTGCTGCGTCATTAAAATTACCACTAGATTCCTCCACCCTAAATTTATTTCAGGCTTTGCAAAAAAAAAAAAAAAAAAAAAAAAAAATAAAGACAACTTGCCCAAACAGCCCTTCCTTTTATCTCATCTTTTGCCTCATCAAAAATCTCCCAGCCTTTCCTGCTGCAGGTGCATCATCCTGCATTTCTTCACCTCCACCCATGGCAGGCACCTCAGCTTTCAGCTCTATTCCCACAGCAGCACCTCCTTTATAAAAGGATGTGATGCTACACTCCTTGTAGACCTCATGCTCCCATGCGCTGCTGTTCCCTTTGAGCTCTTCACAGTGACAAGAACCAGCTCTGAGGTGAGTAAATACAACAGGTCCTAAAAATAGTCAAAAGAGGCTCTAGAGGAGAAATTCCTTTCCCAGTTACTGCCATGGGCATTACAGGATCACCAGTTCTTCAGAGCACAAAAAGAGGAACCAGGACTTCATCCATGTCAAGTTGCAACAGCTCTGTGTAAAGAAGGTCCATTTGGGTCTCTACCAAACACCACCTCCCCCAACAAGAGCTTTCACTTCGGAAAACTTACACCAAAAGTAGTTTTCTCCTTTGCTTCTCTGGCCCACAGTGCCTCCCTGTGCCTAGCATGGCTGCCACTGCAGAGGGATGGAGTGGTGTGTGAAGACTCAAGAAGAGCTTTGCATGCTCTCCCCACATCTCCACAACCACCTTCTAGGTAGCACCATTTCCTGCTGGGGGAGTGGCTGTGCAAACCCACCACTTGCCAAGTCAGCTTGGGAAGATGGGGCTTCAACTGGGAAAAAAGAGCTGCGTTAGGTGTAGGGAGAGGAACTGATCAGAGCCAGGTACATGTGTGGGCCTTGCTCTGCTTGCACTGAGAGGTTATGGTGACTGCTCAGGGTGGCCATTATTCAGGTCTGCAGTGGCAGAGCTTAATCTTCCAAAGAGTGGCAGTTCTTGATTTTTTTGAACAAAGATTCTTTTAGGCATCTATTATCAACCTGAGGTACCAGTACAGGTTGGGGACTTACCTATTGGAAAGCAGTGTAGGGGAAAGGAACCTGGGGTTGCTGGTGGCAACAGGATGACCTTGAGCCAGAAATGGGCCCTTCTGGCTAGGAAGGCCAAAGGCATCCTGAATTAGAAGGGGTGAATTAGAAGGGGTGTGGTTAGTAGGTGGAGAGAGGTTCTCCTCCACCTCTGCTCTGCCCCAGTGAGACCACATCTGGAATACTGTGTGCAGTTCTGGGCTCCTCAGTTCAGAAAGGACAGGAACTGCTCAAAAAATACTCCAATGCAGAGCCACAGAGATGCTGAAGGGAGAGGAACATCTCCCTGCTGAGGAAAGGCTGAGAGAGATATGGCTCTTGAGCTTGGAGAAGAGGAGACTGAGGGAGGACCTCATTAATGTTTATAAATACATAAAGGATGAGTGTCAGGAGGATGGAGCCAGGCTCTGCTCAGGGACATCCAGTGATAGGACACGGGGCAATGGGTGCAGCTGGAACATGGGAGGTTCCATGGAGACAGGAGTAGGAACTTCTTCACAGTAAGGGTGACAGAGTCTGGAACAGGCTGCCCAGGGAGGCTGTGGAGTCTCCTTCTCTGGAGACTTTCCAACCTCACCTGGTTCTGTTCCTTTGTGGGCTGCCCTGGGTGACCCTGCACTGGCAGGAGGGTTGGACTCAATGATCTTCAGAGGACCCTTCCAACCCCTCCCATTCTGTGATTCTGTGATTTACAGAATCTATTTTACAACTCCCACACGGCTCACAGAATAGTAACACAACGTGTTTTTGAAAAGGAATACAAACTTGAATACAGTTAATATAAAAATCACATCTAATCATACAAAATGTAAATTCAGCAACAATGAAACTGTTCATGAAGTCCCTGAGTAACACTCCATTGTAACAAGCAGCAGTGTGGGAAGGATGCACAGATTTCCAACCATCTGCCTCTCCACCAGAAAATCCAGCCCATGCACAAGCCTGACACAGAACATAATAAATCAATAGACAGTCCCAGCTATGACAGGTGAAATTCTGATCCTTCACAAATCAACAGCTGTACTGACTTGGCTTCTGACATCCACAAGAAAAATAAGGAGGTTGAGTACATGGGACCATCTCAGTGTTCGGCATAAGACCCTTCTCTTTATTATCTCATTATCTCTTTTCCTCTTGTTTACTTTAACCTATTCAGGTCCCTTTGCTAACACAAATTTTATTTTTTATCTAACTGTCCTCTTTGTGTTCCTTCCTACTTTCTTCCTGTGCTCAGTAAGTTAAACATCAAATCAAACCTAATTTGGTCATCAGAGGGAAATGAATAAAACTGGTCTAGGGAAACCTGTATTAAAGGCCCCAAAAAGCCAGATATAAGACAAGAACTACAAGCACTGGAAAACAAGGAGATGGAATCAGACTCATTAAGATTGGAATCGACCCTCAAGATCATCAAGTCCAACAATCCACTAAATATTATCAGGACCACGAAA
The DNA here is from genome assembly GCA_025447755.1 of Corythornis vintsioides. Taxonomy (NCBI): domain Eukaryota; kingdom Metazoa; phylum Chordata; class Aves; order Coraciiformes; family Alcedinidae; genus Corythornis; species Corythornis vintsioides. Next base: position 126,900 of record JAOEGS010024009.1, read on the forward strand.
TCAAGTGCCATATCTGGATGGTTTTTTAACCCCTCCAGGGATAGTGCCTCCATCCCCTCCCTGGGCAGCCTGTTCCAAGGTCTCACCACTCTCTTAGTAAAGACTTTTTTTCCAAATGTCCAACCTAAACCTTCCATGGTGCTTCTTGAGGCCATTCCCTCTTATCCTATCACCAGTCATCTGGGAGAAGAGACCAACACCCACCTCACTTCAACCTCCCCTCAGACAGCTGCAGAGAGCAATGAGGTCTCTCCTCAGCCTCTTCTCCAGACTAATATCAGAAGATGTTTTTTTCCTTTTGTTGATTTTTCCCTCTGTCAAAAAGCAAATGTAAGACAACGACCACAATAAAGTAACCACACAAAAAAAACCCAACAAACAAAAACCAGGTGCTGAATGGTTGAAACAATATGGGGGATTCAATCATCATAAACTCTGCTTACAGATCCCTCATCCACAGAAGTCCCAAAATGATGGCACTTGCAAACAGCATAAAGTATTAAAGTGCATCTTCTTTGCTAGCGGGAGATTGGTGTCCTGCAGTGGCAGCAAATTACAGCTGGGTGACAAGGCCTGCAAGGGTAAATTGTATTGCTTTAAAGGAGAAGAATGCACAAGTGCTGCTAGGAAATGCAAGCTGTTATACAGTCAAGTATAATGTGCACGCACCAGGATAAGAGCCCTCTCTTATTCCACTATTGTGTTGCGCAAGGCATGCCAAAGAACTTCACGGAGGCTTAGAAGTAGGAAAAATTTCAATTTAATAAAAAATATATATTATAAAAAAAAAAAAAGAAAGACATGGCCTCAGGCTTTACAAATCACAGAATTCCTATTAAGCACTAAAAATATTAATTGAGAATTTGACCTGCTATTTTTACAAGTCGCCTTCTGCCCTCAAGAAGAACAGTAGAGGGGTTCCTTCATCTGTAACCTCAGCCAACTACACCAGGCTTTTGTGAAGATATTCATAGAATCATAGAATGGAAGGAGTTGGAAGGGAAGGACCTCGGGAGATCATTGAGTCCAAACACCTGCCAGAGCAGGATCACCCAGGGCAATCCACACAGGAACAGATGTTTCAAACAGGTGGGGTTGGAAAGTCTCCAGAGCAGGAGACTCCATAGCCTCCCAGGGCATCCTGTGCCAGGCTCTGGCACCCTCACAGGGAAGAAGTTTCTCCTCCTCTTGAGGTGGAACTTCCAGCATTCCAGTTTGTGGCCATTGCTCCTCATCCTATCACAGAGCACCACTGACAAGAGCCTGTCCCCTTCTGCTTGACGCCCACCCTGCAGAGATTTTTCACCATCCATCAGATCCCCTCTCAATCTTCTCTTCCCAGACCATTCCTTAGCCTGTTTCCAGTTCCTTCACACTGAAGTGCCTGAAGTTAAGTTCCAGCAATTTCCCTGGGGCTTCCCACTACTATTGCAATGCACCACATGCTATCATTTTTATACTTCTGCTACTACAAGTGTCTAGTTGCTCATTTAACAAACAACTGCTCCTTCCAGTGTGCAAGGCAATTTCCCATCAGATTCTAAATGTTGCATATCACAGAATCACAAAATGTTAGGGGTTGGAAGGGACCTAGAAGATCATCTAGTCAAGCTCCCCTGCCTGAGCAGGATCACCTAGACCAAGTCACACAGCAACAGATCCAGGCGGCTCTTAAGTGTCTTCAGAGAAGGAGACTCCACAGCCTCCCTGGGCAGTCTGTTCCAGAGCTCTGTCACCCTCACTGAGAAAAAGTTTTTCCTTGTGTTGACCCTAAACCTC
>JAOEGS010024009.1:179808-191361 GCA_025447755.1 Corythornis vintsioides
GAATTTTTTCTCAGTGAGGGTGACGGAGCTCTGGAACAGGCTGCCCAGGGGGGTTGTGGAGTCTCCATCTCTGGAGATGCTTAAGACCCGCCTGGATCTGTTCCTGGGTGACTTGGTCTAGGTGATCCTGCTCGGGCAGGGGGGTTGGACTGAGGATCTTCTAGGTCCCTTCCAACCCCTAATATCTATGAATCTATGAATATGTATACATACTGATACGTATATATGCATGTATATATGCACACACACATATCTAGATGTGCATATGCACATATTCCTGTAAATATGTACATATTCCTGCACACACATGTACATGTGTAAGACAAATATGTGTGTTCCTTATAGATGTTTCTCAGATCAAGAGACTGAGCCAAAACATTGAAGACTGACCTTTGGAGAACCAGTGGCTGGAAATGGGAAGATTGGAAGAGCCAACAACACCCCAGAGAAAACTTCATCCACATTTTGAGCAGCCATGCCCTCCCCACATGGTCCCACAGCTTGTGCTACTACCACACAGCTACAAAAAAAATCAACTGTAAACCAGCCAGGAAACCGATCTTAGGCAAAAACAGCCTAGCCAGAGCTACAAACCCAATGTAGATTTTAAAATTAGAGCTTCATTTCCCAGCCTGGTTCCCTATACAGCCACAGAAACAGATGGCAAAATGAAGAGGTCTGATTTGGGGGTGGAGGGAAAGCTGCCAAAACTTGCACTGGAACATCTGTCCAAATTGCAGCTCCCAGGGACTTAAGAAAAGAGAGTAGAAAAAAAATACATATATACATTTATTTTTTTTTTCAGTCTTAAAGAGACTGGTAGGATCTGTGCACACCACATTCATAGCACAGAGCTTTGTTAGACAAGCCCTTAATTTGACAGAGATCAGGAGCTCAGGGCTTCCATCTGGGAAGCTCCTCTCCCACCAACAGGCTCAGCCATCCCAGGGAACCTACCCAAGGGATGTCTTCTTTCACAAGTCAAGACATCAGTACCTGCCTTTTCAGCATCTTCACAGACTTCACATTTCGGTCCTTGGAAGAAAAAGGGAGAGTAAAAGTGTAATTGCTCAGCTTTGAAGATTACTACGTGTTCTTGGGGCAAAAAAAAAAAAAAATACAAAAGCACAGGATAGGAGTCCAGCACTGCACAAAAACTAACAGGAGGGATTACTCAGCTGCCACCACGCTTGTCTTTATTATTGTAATATTTGAAGTATACACCTCACACCAATTCAGCTCTTGCCTGTCCTCCTTGGACTCTCCTCACTGAGAGTTCCTCCTGGGCACAAGCTCTGTGAAGACCAGGGGCCATTCCAGTTCCTCCCCAGGCACCTCCCACAGGATCAGCTTTGCTGTGCTGGGTGATCACTTATCACAAAGATCCACATTGAAATTGGAAATGTTCTGCACAAAGCCAAGCAGAGTAATGTCCTGGGGTGGGAATCACTTCCTCCATCTGAAGGTATCTGCAGTGTAAATGTCTCCATCTGAGTTTGTCACCTTAGTCTTCATTTACAGTCAGTGAAGAGAAATAAGCTTTTTAGGGTGCAATTCAACTGACCCATTTTCTCTACATGAGAAGGAAATGAATCATGCCTCAGAAGTTCCTGCCTCTTTCCATTAGATGGAAGGCCAGTTTAAATTATTAGCTTGCATACAGACATCTCTGTTCAGCCAGATGAAGTCAACCCACCTCATCCTTCTCCTTTAAAAAATAAAAAACCATAACAATCTAACAAAACCAAACTAAACCAAACGCATATCCCCCTAAAAACCCATAACATCAAACCAAAACACCACAAAAAGACACACATACTAATCACACAGAAAAAGTGGGTGCAGAATAAAAAAAAAAAAAATTATAAAAATCAGAAATTAGCTGAAGCAGCCGGAACAATGACTGCTTCCATTGCTTCAGCACTGCAACAAAAGCTTCCTAATGAGCCTGGTAACCACCCTGGGCTTATCTGCCAGCAGCAGTGACCACGAGGCTGACCACCAAACATGCCCAGGTGGATCCTCTCCAGTTGTGGCACCACCTGGCTCTGCTCAGCAAATCCCAACCCAATGACCAAGCAGGTAGCAGGAGAGCAGGCAGGCCGCTCACTGGGATGCTTTTCTAGATACATGACTGGCTCAGTTGTGTTCAGATATTTCACGGAAAAGAGAAAAAGGCAGAACAGCAAGAACACCACGCTCGGGGAAAAGCAGCCAGCAGAAGCTCAAGCAGTCTGGAGCCAAGGTCAGTTGCATGAGAAAACTAAGCATTTGTCAGTATAAAAAGATACAAAAGTAGGATCCACACATCATCCACTACTCCTGCATCAAGTACTAGATAGAGAGATAGATGGATGGATAGATAGATAGATGGGTTCCTTTCACATCCAACATATAGCAGGTCATTTCTGCAGAGCAACAACTTCTAAGGCATCTCCAAAGTTAACAGGCTTGAGCACATGATGGTTCTAGTGAAGTCTCTGTAGACATGCAACTTCCCACCAGAGCATTCAAACAGGGTTTGCAATCAGTGGCTTACACAGAGCTGTCTAAAGAGAAAATACAACACGATGAAAGGTGAGCACAGGGACTGAATTAAGTTCAGCAGCCAGATCACATGGCACGAGGGGATTACACTGTCGGACAACTGAACACAATCCTTCTGCTGCTGGTACCTGCCTTCAATGGCCCTGCTAATCATATGTATCCAGGAAGATGATGTCTATTAGTAAAGTGCTGTTGAACTTCTTAAAGAAACTTAAATTTCCCACATGTTAGAGCAATGTTGAGTGTCACCGCTGAGCTGCCTGTCAAACTGAGCCAAGCAGACCTATGCAAGCCTCTTCAAGCAGATTGACTCTCTACCTTTCCAGAAAAACTCTTATTCAAGCTAACATCCATGAAAATACAAGTCCATAACATTCAGCTCTCAATTAGAGGCTATTTTTAATTAGCTACAAACACTACATCCAAAGACTGTACCAGCAATAACTGGCTTGAATCAACATACAGTTTCTGAGAAAAACAAGTCCACATGAGAAAAAAAAAATAAAATTCCATGTCATGGAATCATTGAACACCAGGTTGGAAGAGACCTCAAGAATCATCTAGTGCAACATTTTAAGGTAAGATAGATATATATAGATATTTATATTAAGACTCAAGCTGAGTCTTAAAACTGCCCACTGTAGGGGAACCCAACGCTTCTACTGAGAGATTATTCCAATGCCTGATTGTTCTCATGGTGAAAAATTTTCCACGGGAGTCCTATCAGAATCACCCCAGGAGTAACTTATACCCATCACCCCTTGTCTTAAAGACACTTCAAATATTTCTGAGCATTGACTAAAGTGAAATTAATAAGGGAAAGTCAGTTTCTTCTCACTCTGAAAGTGAAAACTGACTCTTTGCTACACAGTTTTCTGATAAGAGCAGCATAGAGACAAGGATAAGAAAAATCACACTCATATGAGAAACCAGGAAATACATTTTTCCTTGGCCTGGTATCCTAAAGTGTAAGATGAGAATCAATACACAAAAGGGAAAGAAAAAAAAAATACATACATTAAAATCCACTTCCTTCATAAGCTTGTTGCAGACAGATGAGGGAGGCAACTGCAGGGTCACCTACTCACCCTCCTCCACTGACACACGCCAGTATCACTGTTTTTTGCCCAGTGCAACATCAGCACTCAGAGCTGAATGCTGCAGCATGGCCATCACAAAGTAACATCAAAATATCTCCATGTGATTGATTTGTGGCTCCCAGCAGGTCTTCCCAGATGACAAAGTGTCTTGCCAGCTGCTGAAATCTTGGTACCAAGACCACAGAGCTGCATGAAATGAAGCAGGGCTCCTGCTATTATTTCATCTTGCCCTTTTGATGAAACATGTCCTCTTGCTTCATTTAAATAATGGCTCCAGGTTACAGTGGCATCAGCAGATACACATACCTTACATACACTTCATGGCTGAGATAATGAATCTGGAAAAGGAAGTTCAGAAAAGATAAGAAAAGGGGGTGGGTGTCCCCCGGGGAAGAGGCTGCAGTGGGCAGGTGTCAGTCCCTGCTCTGCTGAGAGGGAATACACTCGTAAGGACATGGAAGGATCCTTATTTCTCCCCTCAAACAGAGGATTAGCAAGGAGGCTGAAAACATAAGGACACGGCCTTTTTTGAACCTTATTACTGCACACACACACAAGTTTAACTGCACGGTTGTGATCAGTCACTTACTCCCCAGCACGCCCAGAACTGGGCAAATCAGGCAAAAATTCACCAGGAGTAGAAAGTGAGCAAAGGGACCAAGGAGAATCATTAGGATACATTCTAATGAGACACCCGTGCTGCCTCCAACATGGGCACCATCCCCTTCTCACAGCCTTTGTGTGAGCCCTGGCTGGGTGGGTTCCCTCAAGTCTGAGAGGGAGGATGTTAGAAGGAACTTTCCCTTCCTTGTGGCATTGGCATATCATTTGGTTTTGCCATCAAGAGCACTGGCACATGTGGGACCTTCGGAAGGAAAGCAGCCCCAAAGCCCATACAACTGCAGCAAGTCCTCATGTTCTGCAGGGATGACTTCCACACAGGGAAACAGGACCCTGAACTATCTCTTGGTAAGGAGCAGCATTGCTCCCTTGCAGCTTTACCAAGGGCCACCACTAGAATAATAATTTTCATTTGGAAAAAACCTTTAAAATCACCGAGTCCAACCATTAACCCAGTGCTGCCAAGTCCACCACTAAACCATGCAGATACACACCAAATACGAGGAGTTTCCATGAGGAATTTTTCTCCTAGACCTTAAGAAAGATTTGCAAAAGGTAAAAAGAACTACAAGTTTCAGAAGGGATTTCATATTGAGCTGGTACAGGATAGAAACCCACATGGAATGATGGCTTTAATAGCTGGGGAGTGGTGCACAAGCAGCCTCAGTCTGGCTGGTCGAAGTGCAAACACAAAGAGAGGCCAGAACCTACAACCATCCCTGCAGCCCCAGAGTCTCCTCAGTGGGACCTGCTGAGAGGGGCAGCTGGGGGCTGTCAGAGAGCACTGGTAAGCAGAGAAGAAAGTGTAGGTTTTTTCAGTCAATTCATGTGGGATTGCCACAAAATGATGTAGCCTTTAAAAGTTTGGTGTCTTGGTGAAAACCCCCCAAGTAAATTAATATATACAAGCTTATCTGCCTGGTATGTAATGCCCAGGCAAAGAAAAAAACCACTGCAATCTGTCATTTGCTGCCATGCACCTGTATTCTACATGGATGGTGATCCAGTAGAACCAGTGGTGCCTTCACAGGGTGCAAACTCAGCATGATTGACAAGTAATATTTTATTTGATTTTTAAAACATTGTCTTTGCTTTAGGACCAACAGAATGCCAGTAAAAAATGACACTTCCCTTTTTGAACAGTAAACCTAGAAATTTATCTGTGATTAACATCTCTTCTCCTTTTAGAGTCTCATGAAGTGTTGTGTTCAAAAGTAGGTTAAATTGTACAGCTCTGCAGCACTTACATAGGAAAAAAAAAAAAAAGAAATTACCAGACTCATCTCAGATACCACTACATATGGAGTTACTCAGACCAAGTAACTTCTGCAGCAGAGCAGATGTCAAGTACTTCAGTCCACTGAATTTTCCATCTTCATTTTCCTGATTGAATTCTGGTTCAAGCAGATCATAGAAGAACCACTACTTTTTCTAGTAGGCTATGCTTTCACATCCAAGTGCCATCTGCATAAAGGACCATTTTAAGATGTTTGTGCTTTTTCTGAAGGGAGGATTATAACCCAGCTTCTGTGCAGGTACCCAGGTGAACATCTTGCTGAGCTCATGGCAGAGCCAAGAACACCCATCACTCCTGAGCAGCCAACAAAGCAGTTACAACCACAGCTCTCCTAGCCCCTGCCCTTCAGAGCAGCTTCACCACTCCCAGGACCAAACTACTGCTGGGAACATCACCCAGGATGCTCAAGAGGATCATATTGTAGCCCAGAAGAAAAGGACTTGGGGGTGCTGAGAGAGGAGCAGCTGCCATGAGCAGTCAGGGTGTGCTGGAGCCCAGCAGCCAGTCCAGCCTGGGCTGCAGCTGGAGCAGTGTGGGCAGCAGATGGAGAGAGGGGATTCTGCTGCTCTGCTCTGGGCAGAGCTCCCCTGGAGCCCTGTGTCCAGCTCTGGAGCCCTCAGCACAGGAGGGACATGGAGCTGATGGAGCAGGGCCAGAGGAGCAGCTCTGCTCCCAGGACAGGCTGAGGGAGCTGGGGATTGTTCAGCTGGAAGAAGAGAAGGCTCCAGGGAGACCTTAGAGCGCCTTCCAGTGCCTGAAGGGAGATGATCCAGAGCCTGGAGAGGGGCTGTTTCCAAAGGCCTGGAGTGAAAGGCCAAGGGGCAATGGTTTGGAACGAGAAAGGAGTGGATTGAGATGAGAACTAAGGCAGAAGTTATTTCCCAGCAGAGTGGTGGACACTGGCACAGGTTGCCTCAAGGGAGGCCCCATCCCTGAAGACATTGCAGGTGGGGCTTGAGGAGGTTCTGTGCACGCTGCTCTAGTTGCAGATACCCCTGCTTTCAGCAGGGGGGGTTGGACTAGATGAACTCGAGAGGTCATTTTCAACACAGACAGTGCTAGGATTCTATGATTTTATGTTTACTGGTCTTTGACCTGTGGCTCTGGAGTTGATGTCTCTGCCACAGAGACAACCCATATCCAGTTGCAGATCTATGGAAGAGACCCTTAAAATAAGCCTGTAAGCTCCATGTTTTCAGGCTGTATTCCTCAGTCTACCACAAATACAAATCACCGCACAAGAAGAAATTGTCCATTAAGCTCAGACAAAAATCATAACAAAGCACACAGGGCTCCCAAACACGTGAACTCCTGCACTTTGCACCTATAGATGTGAATCAGTGTTTTGCATCCGGTGGGGTCAGCTGTGCAGCAGGAAAGAAAAACGTCTCTGTGATTAAAAGGTATCTAAAAGTCCTGGTCACCATATAACTTTTAAGAACAAGCACCACATTAGCCAAAAAGCAGGGAAGATGAGCAGCTGGAGTATCAGATGCTGGAGGACTCCTGCACTGGCACCTCAGCACATCATTAGGTCATGGAACTAACATCTTCAGCTCCTGCAAAAGAGGTGGTTTTGGATTTACATCCAGGAGAAATCACTTAATCACTATCTAACCTGATGTACAATGCAGGGGAGCAGCGAGATGCCTGGGGATTGATCAAAATGCAGTTTTACAGCAGAGGCACTGTGGGACTCCTCTTATTTAAAAGCAAGCTTTCTATATAGAAAAGGGCCCTTTTGCAGGGGAAGACTAAGCCACTCAGAAAATTCCTCTCTCTCATCTTCAGAGATCAGAACAGTATATTATTTAAAATCCACTGAAAACAAATAAACAAATAATTAAAGATATATATACATTTTCAGGTATTTTTGTTCCTTCTAAGCTTCATCTTGGGAAAAGCAAGACATGTAGTTGGGTACCAACAGCTGAAAATCCTGTGCAGTCCACACCTTCAATGAAGTCTTATCCCTGTGAGGTGTATGGAAAACTACAATAGCTTGCTTTGCTGGAAAAACAGATGTATCTCTGATAATACTTAAAAACCGGGAGTTCTATTTAGGGTTGGTTTTTTTTTTCCCTAGTAGAGTGTCACCCAAGTAGCTGTGCCTAATAAGAAAGCACTGTGCTTCCAATAAAGAAAAAAAACCCAAACAAACAAACAAACAGAAAAAACCAAGAACAACAACAAAAAAACCACCAAAAAAAAAAAAAAAACACCAAAAAACAATTTTTTTTTAATATATTATGTATTGAAGAATATTTTCCTACATTTCACATTTTCTCCTCACTGGACACATAACTAGAGGTGAACTCCCCCTGGTGAAGCCTGCTTGCCTCATGCATGGACTAGCCTCCTTCTCTGAGTCTCACTGATCTGATGGGACAATTACAAACCAAAGAATCACAAGGACATCAGCACTGACCCCAACTACTATGCTTCTCTGTGTTGTTGTTTGAAGATGTTTGTTGGTAATGTTTTGGGTTTTTTTTTTTCCATAAAATGGAAGCATTTTCAAGCACTAGCTAAAGGATGATTACTGATACAGAGCTAGATAGGTGCGTTCATCGCTTGATATGCCAAACAATATGCCAGCTGGGAGGTCCTGAAGTGTGCGAAGCTTGGCCCATAAATAACTCTTGGCAGAACCAGGGCCTGATTCTGTAACATATGATAATCTCCCCACATATACATCCCACTCTCACTCTTTTGCACTTGTACAGTCTTCTCCCCCTGATCAAATTGCAACTCCCTACGCCAAAATACCCAAACCAACCAAACAAACAACCAACCAAAGGCTCAAACCACATCGCGCAGATATCTCACTGTCACATCTATTATTCAAGAAAGGTCTCATTGAATAAATGTCTGTTCAGAGGCTCTAAACAAATTTCATTTCTGAACACCACAGTCTGTAGCCCAGAAGGCCATTTCGCCGAGATAAGATCACACATTTAATCAAACGCTTCAAAAAAAAAAAAAAGAAATACACACCCAGTTTGCTTAATAACGACAAATAATAAAAGTGCAGCACTGGCAGCATACTAATTTTTAGTGCTCTTTCTTCTCTGAGGGTTGTCTCAACAGACAAGGTCAACCGTACATGGGATTTCTTCTAATTAGGGTTTCTGGTAAAGGCTAGACCTGCTTACTCTCACCACTTAGCCGTGGTTTCCCCTAAAATAAAGATATCTCGCTTTCATTTCAAATTAAATCATTACACTATCCCACCCAAGTGTGACAGACAAAACTGCATAATTCTGCTCGTTCAATAGCAAACATAAATGAAAGGCAACAAAAAAACATCTCTTCGTGGACAGCGAGGAACCACCCACACAAATGCCTATTTTATAAAAGGAAAAGTGATTTGCAATTAAAAAAACAAAACAAAACAAAACAAACAAACAAACATGATTATCTGCTTGGTGTTTGATTACAGCTCCTACTGCAGCCCAGCAGAAACCTATTTAAATTAAAAATTAGGAGTGGACTTGGCACCTCTAGGTCAACATATGTTCTGCCATTTATTTTATTGTAGGAATAAGAGGAGGAACCTGCTCAAAGAAACAGCATTACACCACTATGACTGCAAAGCAGACCTAACTACAGGCCAGACCTCTATGATATTCTTCACTAACGTGCCTATTACTTCGGCTGTGAATTTCCATTTAATTATTTCTTTAAGTTGTCAGCTTTCGCACGATGCCTACTGCTGGAATCGGCTTTGCCCTCAAATTACATGAGGAGGAACAGGAACAAATTACAGGGAGGAACTCTGGACCCTCACTGTGCTCAAGCCTGCAGCTTGAAAAGGGGTCAAACAAAAGCTGGCACCTCACCCTTCCCACTGGTTACACTGGCGTGCCCTTTGCCCACAAGGGATGAGGGAGCAACCAAGCGTGAAGGCATTGGAGAAGACAACCCCCCATCTGCCACTCCCAAATCTGGAGGAGGCAAACAACCAGGCAGCTCTTAGATGTATTCCCCACTGCCAGCTGCTTCTCCCTGCCTCACACATCCCCACAGAACCCAGGGAGGTCCAGATTCTCCCCACGAATGGGAAAGTGACAGTTGCTCAGTTTAGGTCTGCACAGCCAAATGCTTGAGTCTACTGGCTGAAATCTTCCTACAGGAGCTGGAGTTTTACCCCACATCTCAGCTACCCTGCAAATGCAGAGCTGCTTGGCGATGCAGACAAGGACACCTGCCCAGCTGTCATTCCCTTGGTGCATTTTATCCTTCCTTCAGACAGCTGGGATGTTACAGAGACTCCCAAAACCAAAATGCACTGAGCAGCCTTTGGAAATGCTCACTGCAGATTGACAACCTACTTCAGGAAATCACAGGATCCCAGGATGTCAGGGGTTGGAAAGTACCCTGGAGATCTTCGAGTTCAAACCCCCTGACAGAGCCGGACCATAGAATAGAATCAAATCCAGCTCAAGGTACTCAGAAATGAATCCAGGTGGGGCTGGAAAATCTCCAGAGAAGACTCTATAACCTCTCTGGGCAGCCTGTGCCAGGCTCTGTCACTCTCACAGGAAAGAAGTTTCTCCTCATGTTGAGGTGGAACCTCCTGTGCTCCAGCTTCCTTCCATTGCCCCTTGTCCTATCCTAGGGCACAAGTGAGTAGAGGCTGCCCCTCTTCCTGACACTCAGCCCTCAACTATGGACAAACATGGATTCAATCCCCTCTCAGGCTTCTCCAGATTACAGAGCCCCAGGGCTCTCAGCCTTTCCTCAGCAGACCAGCTCCAGCCCCTTCAGCATCCTTGGAGCCTCCGTTGGACTTTCTTAAGCAGATCCTTGTCCCTCTGGAGCTGGGGGGCCCAGAACTAGCTGCAATATACCAGGAGAGGTCTCAGCAGGGCAGAGTAGAGGGGGAGCAGAACCTCCCTGGATCTGTTGGACACACTCCTTCTGATGCTCCTGAGCCCATTGGCTTCCTGGCCCCCAGGGCCCATTGCAGTCCCATGGAGAGCTTGGTGTCCATCAGGACTCCCAGCTCCTTCTCCAGGGGCTGCTCTCCAGCAGATCCCCTCCCAGCCTGTACTGGTGTCATTGATGATTCCTTTCCAGCTGCAGGACTCCGCACTTCTCCTTGTTAAACCTAATTTAAAAAATCTAAAAAGACCTAAAAAGTGCATTGGAATCATGACTGTTGCTCAATTCAAAGATTCACAGAGTCACACAGTTGTCAAAAGGTCAGAAGTTATCACTCTAAGCAGCACAATCACTGTATTTCAAAAACTGACTAGGATTTTGACACTATTTTGGACTCAAACCAAATAAAGTAGCAACTGGAGTATTACTGTCCTTCTTTTAAAATAAATAAATAAATAAGACACACAGCAACTCCACAAACCTGCCCCCAATAACTATAATCGAAAATGGTGTTTTCTTGAAGTCTCTTCTGTGATCGCAGCAAGTGCAACAGTCACATCCTAATTTCCCTTGGAAGGAAACTTGATGTACATACACCACATTTCCTAATTGTTAAAGGCCTTGACTGCAATATCCTAAATGCAAAGGAATAACATTTCAGATCACACACACAGCTCCAATGAGGTCGACCAGCAGCACAATGTCCAGTATAGCAATCCGTGGTGTGCTCAAAACGAGAACTGTTCCCTGGATACTCTGTCTGAGCCATCCACCACAGGAATATATATCAGTTTTGTGTACCTCCATAGACTTAACATAAAAACTCATTCAGAACAGAATCCAAAAGCCTTTTGCTACAGAGAAAAAAAAAAAAAAAAAAGGGAAAAACCCCAAACAACCCAAAAGATGCAAGAGAACACACTGACCAAAGTGGGAAATAAGAATTCACATTACACAGCAGATATTTCTCTATACAAACATTGCAGCATAGATTCATAGATGCATAGATATTAGGGGTTGGAAAGGACCTAGAAGATCATCTAGTCAAGCTCCCCTGCCTGAGCAGGATCACCTAGACCAAGTCACACAGCAACAGATCCA
>JAOEGS010024011.1:12838-23761 GCA_025447755.1 Corythornis vintsioides
TTGTTTTTGGTGGGTTTTATTGTTGTTTTTGGTGGGTTTTATTGTTGTTTTTGGTGGGTTTTATTGTTGTTTTTGGTTTTTATTTATAATTAACAAGATGCAAAATCCTTTTCAGATTATGCACCCTATACCTTCCCATCTGTTGCAGTGTGTTTTCAGCATTCAGAGCTACTTGAGCAGCTGCTGTGCTGGTCTGTTAGGTGGAAATCATAGAAAGTTGAAAAAAAATCAGTGTTTATATAGCCTTGCCAGGACTTGCATGCCTGAAATGCACTTTGGGCTTGGATGCTGTTTTGTGTGGTATACCTGTTCTGAGATCACTGGTGTCTTGAACACAGGTTTTCATTTGGAACATGTTTTAAGATCATCTGAATAGTGTCCCATTGGTTTGAAAATGCCACTTTTGGATTGCTGTCCCATGTGGATGTGAACCATGACAGGCTGCTGATGTCATCTATTTGAAATGGCAGATTTCTTTCATTGTGGCTGTGCTCAAAATACAGTTTTTTCCCCAGTTTCTCCTTTTGAAAGCTCCCTTATTCCTGCCTATATAAGGCTGGATTGTTTGCATACAGGAGGAGCTGCTGCTCTGAGTCTGATGCAGTTAATTAATTCATGTCCATTTAATGCTGGTTTAGAGATTTCCTTGCTTTACAAACATTTCCCTAACTTGTCTATTCAGATATTTATCCAAACATAATTGCTATGGGTTTTCCTGCAGAGAGGCTTGAAGGAGTATACAGGAACAACATAGATGATGTTGTAAGGTAAGGCTTTATTTATCTAAACTTTTTTTTGTAATTCTGAAGTATCCTTTTCTGCACTCAAGTATTTTATGTTCTGCTAAGGAAGGGATGTGTCTGTCACAGAAAAGCAAAAATTATGTTTTATCTCTCCTGAAAAATGTCTGAAGCAACAAAAATTTTGGTTTTTTTTCAGGAGTTTTGGGCCAAGACTGCTCTTCTGGGTTAATCTTAAATGCATGTAATCTGCTTTGTAGTGTGAAAAATTGACTTCAGTATATTGGAGTAAAAGGAGCTTCTTTGCTTTTAGAAAGGTGTCCATCCTGTGTCTGCTCACTGTTGAGTCTGCTGGCATTCAGAATGTTTGCCCACCTCTTCAGTCAATAAATGAAGTGCTTCTTAATTTTGATCTCAAGTAGTAAATATAGGGGATTTAAAGTAGTAGTGATCACCTAGGAGGATAATCAACCAGGTTAATATGCAGAGAGATGAAAATTAATTTCTGCCAGGGAGCTGGATGCTAAAGCAGTGTTCTGTTGCACAATTTAAAATGAAAACAGTGCACAAAATGTGGTGGTGCAGTGTTCTGTGTGTTGCAGTTTGCAGGTGCTCATCTCTTCCAGTCACTTTTTTTTTTTTTTTTTTTTTTTTTTTTCTTCCCCCAAGAGCTCTTATGCAGAAAGTCAAAGTGTTTGAGCTCTGGAGCACTTGACATTGAGCCAGGATATGCCACTGAACACTTATCCTAACAAATGCAATGCTACCACTGGATGAGACTGGAAATCCTGCTCAGGGCTGCACAGAGTGTTCACATCTGGTCCCATTTTAATGCCTCACTTTAACCACAGAGTTCTCCTAGGTTATTCTGGAATATGATGACTGATAACTAGAGCTTGTTTTCACTTGAGCTTTCCAGGATTTTAGCAGCTAGGGTTTCTTTTCAATTTGAACAGCATGTTCTGTCATGGCTAATTAAATTCCTTCTGGCTGATGTGCAGATACACACTGTTGATGATGCTCAGTGTAAACATTGGTGTGTTAGTTCTTCGTGAACACTGCCAGGTGACACATCATCTATAACCATGGCAGTTCTGATGAATCATGGTTGCAGTTTGGCACTGAGGCTGGGAGTTTTTGTGCTGAGGAGAGCAGGAAAATGAGTGTGAAGTGCAGTGGTCTTCCTCCTTCACTCCAAGTGCAGTGGTCTTCCTCCTCCATTCAAACCCTGGCACTCAAATAACTGATTCTGACTGAAATAGGAAAGCTATTTGAACTCCTTGGGTTGTTTTATTGGAAATATTTGGCAAAATATTTTGTGTAGATGATGAAATTGAAAGCATTTACAGACACCTTGTGTAGTTGATGCATTCTGCTTTAAAAAGAACCCTTCCTCAGCTCCATATGTTGATGTGCAGGTAGTAACTGGTGCACATTGGTCCATGCAAAGAATATTTCAGCTGCAGGTGAGATCTGGGTCTCCTCAGCTGCATAAGCAGCTTTATTCTCAGTACTGGATGATGTGTGTGAATGAGGCTCACCACAAGCTGAGGCACTGCAGGGACATGAATGCTGAGCTGCACATGCTGGCTGCTGCTTTAATGATGCTGCAAATTAAGGTGGTGAATATTGTGAGGTATATTAATACTGGTTTTTTTTTTCTCCCCCCTACTTAAGGTTTTTGGATTCAAAGCATAAAAACCATTACAAGATATACAATCTGTAAGTATGCTCTTCTATGCTTTTTTTTTTTTCTGAAATCATGAATTCTAAAAATAGGGTTTTTTTTGTCTCACTGCTGTGCTGGAGAAGAGCTAGGGATGGTCTGCACATTTCTGAGGCTGATGGAGAGTGCTGGGGTTCCCTTCAGTGGAGCCGAGTGAGGCTCAGAGAAATGCTGCTGTGTGTTCTTGTTACCTGAACACTGACATCACCTGGCACCCAGCCCTGCTGGTGCCTGTGCCACGGGAGGGAAAAG
Source organism: Corythornis vintsioides (assembly GCA_025447755.1). Taxonomy (NCBI): domain Eukaryota; kingdom Metazoa; phylum Chordata; class Aves; order Coraciiformes; family Alcedinidae; genus Corythornis; species Corythornis vintsioides. The sequence continues at coordinate 15,557 of JAOEGS010024011.1, forward strand.
GGAAAAGTAACTCACAGCAGGCTTCCTGGTCATGCATTAGTGGCCACACTCAACAAATTGCCAAATGAAGATTTTCCTGGGGTTTTCCCCCTTTTTTGTTTTTTGGTTGTGTTTTTTTATTATTATTATTATTTTGTTTGGTGGGTTTTTTTGTTGGTTTTTTTCTTGTTTTTTTTTTTTGTGGTGTTTTTGTTTGTTTTTTTGTGGGTTTTGTTCTTGGTTGGGTTTTTTTTTGTATTTTGGGTTTTTGGGTTCGTTGTTTTGGTTTTTTGGGTTTTTTTTTCTGTTTTGTTGTATTTTGGGTTTTTGGGTTTGGGTTTTTTTGGTTTGTTTTTTGGTTTGGTTGTTTTTGTGTTTTGATTTTTTTGTGTGTGTTTGGGGGTTTTTTTGAGATTTTTCTGTTTTGGTTTGGGATTTTTTTTGTGGTTTTTTTTGTTTGGTTTTGTGGGGTTTTTTGTTTTTGTTTTTTTGGGGGTTGGTGTTTTTTTGGTTTTTTGGGGTTTTTTTTGGGAGGGGTTTTGGTTTTTTGGGGGGCTTTTTGTTTGTTGGTTTTTTTGTGTTTTTTTGGGAGGGTTTTTTGGGTTTTTGGTTTTTTTTTGTGGGTTTTTTTGTGTTTTTTGGTTTGTTTTGGGGGTTTGTTTTTGGGTTGTTTTCTTGTTTGGTGGTGGTTTTTTTGTTTTGTTTTTTGTTTTTGTTTTTTTAGTTTAACTGTATTTGCACCCAGGTTCTGTTTCCTTCCTCCCTCTTCTTGTGTGCCCCCATCTCTTTGAAAATGCTGTGGCAGTGATTTTTTCTTGCTTTAAGTGAAACGTTTTTCATCTGCAAATTTAGTTTTGCAGAAAGCTACTTTAGATAGAGAAGGATTTTGTTGTTGTTGTTCCTGGATCATCTTTAGATGTTAGCTTAGGCTAATTTCATTTGTAGAAGTGATTTGGTGCTGTCAGCTGCTGATGAAAAGTAGGTCATGGTTTTCCTACACCACGTTTTTTCCCAGAAATCTGAATTTAAGATTTATTGATTCTTGGAGCTGTTAAGGATTTATTTTATTTTATTAAATGAATGTTTCTAATATCTGTAATTAATAGAAGAAATGCTGGAGTGTGTAAACCTAGCCAATGCATTACATTTTAATCTGTCAGTCATTAAAATAAGTATTTAAATAATGCCTCTAAATTAGTTGAAGGATTATAAATGGTAAAGTTCTTCTAAATGGTAAAGTTTGGGTGGCTTTTTGTTGTTGCTAGCTGCAAAGCAGTCCCAAGTGAAACTTCCTAAAATGACTGTTCCCTCCCAGATGAAAAGTTGTGCAGGATAAAACATGTCTGTGAAGTGTGTGGGTTTTCTTCTTGCCCAGAATGGGGATCAGTTAAGATCCAGATGATGACTGCAGAGCTTTTCAGCAGGATCTCTGGCTAGAGAGGCCAGGTTATCTCTGGATGCAGGCAAAATTAATAGGTGTCTAAGCACATAAATGCCATTGGGTGAATTGTTTGGTCATGAGACAGGGAGAAATTGCAGCCTTCAGGTATTTTGGAGAGCATCATCTCTTCAGATTAAGCTGATCCCTTGTAAATAATTAACCTATTATCTGTGTTTAAAAGAAGGAGGTGGGAGTTCAGAGGAGTTATGTGATTATATTCAGAATTATTTCATACACTGTCACGGGGTTTGAGTTCCCTTAAGGTAGCAGTTATATGAAGTTGATAACAATGTGTGTATTGAGAAGTTTTATCTGAAAGGATTTAGAGATTTTTTTCTGAGCTGATCCTTAAATGATGGCAGTAATGTCTCATCCTTGCATCTTGGCTTTTTATTTTCCCAGTGAATGTCTGAGCAATCAGTTTCTATTTCTTGGTTGTGTTGTTTCTCCCATATCTTTCTTTAACCCTTGGCTATCTCTTCAACAATTTTTGTTTTAATGTTTTTCCACTTTCCTAACTACCCATAAAAACTCATTGCCTTCTCTATTGTAATAATCTCCATCCTCTCCAGTTTATTTCTTTAAACTACAGGCAGCTAGTTCAAGGCAGGAGCTGTAAGGAACAATGTGGATTTTATCTGCATATTTTCTGCACCTATGTGTCCATGGTGTTGGACTTGGCATAGGCTGCCTTATTTTCAGTTGCCTGTATTCCTGTTGTCGGTGGGATCATGGTTATGATCAGAAAGGTGCCTGACTGACAGAACTTGTGCTCTGGGTTGCTTTAAACTCACTGGAATCATCATGAGGACTAGAGGAGCCATACTGACCCCTTCCCAACCCCAGCATACCAGCCCCTGTCCCTGCTGTGTGAGTCTCGTGGCCACAGCTCCATGCAGCACATGCAAGGCTTCAGTTAGATGCAAGTAGGAGCCTCAAAGTCTTGAGTATCTGGAAGTGTCAGGTGAGCTCCACACCTCTGCAGAGGCTGCACTCATAACATCCTGTGAGGAAAGAGAACTTCATGCCAGTCCTGAAACTGGTGTGGCTGTTTGAACCCTGTGAGAAGTAGGGCTTTTAATCAGAACACCAGATCTAGATGTGTTTTTTTTTCTACTGAAATGACTGCCAGTGATTGTGTTTCAGCCTGGAGTCCTGCTGTTTCAAGACAGTATTGTTCTCATTTGCCTGTCTGAGCTGTGTCTTCACTCACATTGGTTAGGGGCACGTCATTTTGCCTGCAGAGGGCAACTCCAAGGAAAACTGTGGAGGCCATCCACTTCTTGCCTTCTTTCTCCCAGCATCTGATCTAGTTCACAGAGCAGTATCACAATCTCTGAGATTTGACAGAGAAAAGATCTCCACATCTGTATGTAGTGGCTCTTGCTTGCCTGTAGTGGTCTTGGTGTGGTCCTGCAATGGGAGCAAGAGCTGAGAGGCTGAAGCTGGGAAATCCTGATGCATTGCATTGCTTGTGTGAATGTGTCCACTGAAATGTGCTGATGGGCTACTGTAGGTAATCACATGTCAGTAAAATAACTGATGTTATATTGCAAAGCAAGAAAACAGTGTTTCCTCCAGCTGTAATTAAATATAATAAATAATAATGCTCATGAAGGGGATGGGTAGCCATGGTTTGCCCACATTTTGAACTCTGTGTTCCAAGGTGTGACAGATGTTGGGAGCTCCTCAGAGACTTGTCTTGAACTCTTGCCTGTTTTTTCCTTTTCAGATGTGCTGAAAGACATTATGACACCGCCAAATTTAACTGCAGAGGTTTGTATTCTTCTCTCTAAACTTCAGTTTTTCACTTACACAGTGAAAAGTTTCTGTTCAATTTGATGTGCAAACTCTTTGCAACGTTCAGATGGAAAGCTTAGGGAAGTCTGGATTTTATGCAGAGGCCTCAAAAGAAAAATGGAGAACCCTTAAGCTCCTGTCACTGTTCATCCAAAACAACTTTTTGGACATCTGGAAGAAACCTTCAGTCGCTTAAAAAATAAAAAGTAATTTAAAATGCCACATGTTGCCTCTGAGATGAGTTGGTTCTTAGAGGCTTTGCTGAGCTTCCAGAACCAGTGGGGAAACTTGTAGGAGCTCCTTTTGATCAGACCCTTGGTGAGCAGAAACTGATGTGCCTGTCTGGTCAGTATGAACTTTGCAGGTAATAAATACAGCTATACATTTCTTTTTTATGTGAAGGATGTCTCTGTGCCCAGGAGTGGAGCTTGTAGTTCCTCTTCATACATGGCTGGGTAGATAAGGGATACTTGTGTGCATGTAGTTGTAGGACATGAATAAATGTTGGCTTTACTGGCTTAATACTACATCATAGCAAGGGCTTGGGTTGTTTGGTTTTTAGTTATTATTTTAAAGCATCCTTCTAGTTATAAAGAGGATGTTTAGAACGTGGCCAAAATTTAATTGACTGCTTTAATATATTCTATATATTAAATTTTCTTTCTATATATTAAATATTAAATATTCTATATTTGACTGAAATGGTCATGTTGAAGTCATCCTAACTTCTGATTTGTTCTTAATGTTGTCCTGAAACCTCACTCAAAACATATAAGCCAGAAAAGAAGCTATTTAAGATCTGCTTGAGCAGTACTTTGGGTAAGAGGAGAGAAGGCATAAATGAGAAGGTTGTGCTTATAATATGGCGAGAACATGTGGTTGCTTTAATTTCTGCTTTAGTAAAATAGAATTTAGAGTAGATAACAGGATATTTTAAAAAAAATCAAATTAAAATTAGATAGAATGGTATCCTCCGAATATTCTGAAGTTAATTTCAAAGGGAACAGCTTTCTTTGTATACTAGCACAAAACACCATTCTGCAAATGGGATGCTTTCACATTAAATTCAGTCAAACATTAGCAGCAGTTCATCACCTTTGGGCACTAGCTTTCTGTCTAAGTTTTTTGCAGTTTCTGAAGCACTTCCATGCTGGAAACCACCTTCTGCTTTGCCACAGTCATTACTGGGTTGTTTTTTGGTTTTTTTTTTTTCTTAAACTCCTTTTTGTGCTGTGGGATTTTCTTGTAGTGTCTAGGAGCTTGGAAGGAGAATTATCAGAACTCTTCTCCAGACTTTACCACTTCATTTTCTTAAGGGCATCTAAAGAAATTCCTCCTTTCATTTACATTTTGCTGCAAAAAGTAGCATCTCTAAGTTAACAACATGATATTTTGTAGAGTCTGAATTTTCCATGCAGGACTTATTAGTGTGTGCTTATATTCACTAGCTTTTGCTACTGCTTTAGCAAAGATTATTCACTTGATCAAGTTTCCCTATTTTGTCTTCTGAGAGATGAAGTGGCCAGTCAGTGCTGTGAGTGAATAAACTGTCCCCGGGGGTCCCTCCAAAAGGCTTTGGACTTCTCCTGTGTAAGTCTGCCAGTTAGCAGGGCATTGTCTGTCAGCTGAGGTGTTAGAGGTTTGGATATTTGGCTCTGCTTATTGCTTATTTTTTGCTCTCTTTAAATACTTTCCATCCCTAGATAGGAAAAAAGTGTGTTTGTGTGTGTTTATATCAATAAAAAAACAACTTTGTGTAGTGATTTGACCTCAAAACTCATGAGTACTGCAAGTGCTTTACGTGAGACTTTTGTTTATTACAAAAATTATTTTTTTAATTGGCTTTTTTTCTTTCAAAACCCCTCTGAACAAATCCTGAGAGTCTGTTCACAGAATTTTTGGGCAAAATTTGTTGTCTGAAAAATGAATTTTGAATATTGAACATGAATATTGAAAATGAATATTGTCTCAGTGGCTGAGATTTGTGTCTCTTATTTCAGCAGGTACTCTATTGTTAGAGCAATGGCTTTTCACAAGGTTACTCTTTGTGCTGCTGCACTCTTAAATTCTGGAAGATTCATGATGCAAGATACAGTCAGCCACTCATTTTGGTAGCAATGTGAAACAATCTCTTCATGTGGCAGGATGCTTATGTATGACAAGATAAATGTCTGCAATGCATACAATGTGCAGTATACATTGTTGGATCATAAGAATAAAAAAATAAAATAAAAACATTTACATACCTATATGTAAGACAGAGGGTTTTATTCAGAAAGTTAACTTTTTACACTCTTGTCCCCAGGTTGACCTGTCTGCTTGAGCTGTAATTTCTTTTTGAGCTTTTAATCAATTGCTACTTGATTATTTTAATTTTTTTTTTTTGCAGTTGCACAGTACCCTTTTGAAGACCATAACCCACCACAACTAGAGCTTATCAAACCTTTTTGTGAAGATCTTGACCAATGGCTAAGTGAAGATGACAATCATGTTGCAGCAATCCACTGTAAAGCTGGAAAGGGACGAACTGGTGTCATGATCTGTGCATATTTGTTGCATCGAGGCAAGTTTTTAAAGGCTCAAGAAGCCTTAGATTTCTATGGAGAAGTGAGGACCAGAGACAAGAAGGTGAGCTATTTTCTCTTCTCCTACCTGTATATTTCTGCTTTTCCTGCTTAATAGTCCAGACCTTTAAGAAATGTTTTCCACAGGTTGCTGTATCTGGTTTGACTTAGCTCTAACATTGTTGGATCAGTGCAGTCCTTCTAAATGAAAAAGCTTTCCTCAGCAGCACTAGAAATGATTTAAAATGCCAAAACACTCTGGTTTTTCCGTCTCCTGTTCAAGAAGACCCTGACAGTTTATTTTAAATAGCCTTTGAAACTGCTGTGTTGCATCAAACACACGGCTGACGAGGGAACTTTCTTGTTCAGCATTTTCAGCCCAAATAAGAGGATTATTCTAGCCTGTTTTGACTGAATGGATGAGCTGTTCTTCATCTCAGTTTCTCTTCCCTTCTCTGGTGGTGTTTGGAGATATGGAGTCATTACAGTGCAGTTGAACATCCTTATTGGAAGAATGTTGTTGGAAGCCCTCAAGAAAAAGCTAGTTAAGCCTGAGTATTGTCTGTCTCTTCATGAGCTGCTGCCACTTAGCTTCTAGTCCTTCTGCCTCATGCAGGGTCTCATTTGAGAGAAAGAATGGCTACAAGAGCTTTCAAGACCAGGTCAGTGGCACAGACAGACTTAGCAGTAACTGTTGTTTTGTGCTACAGTTACACCACATTAATGGGAATTTAACCTCTTGATTCAAAGCCTCTCCAGACATAATGAGTGACTTGCAAGGTCACTTCAGCAAGCTTCCCTGCTCATCTTCCAACCCTGAAGTGGCAAGACTTCCCATCAAAACTTTGAGCTGTGTGATGAATAAACAGTGTAGATGATTCCTGCTGATAAAGATTACCAAAGAACCAGATAAAATATCATGAAAATTACAAAATGAAACAAATAAGTGGTGAAGCAAGTTGTACCTCAGTTTCCCTGTAGTAAAAGTAGCACTTTGGGTGTTAGTGTGGTGAAGTTAGTTGTTCAGCAGTACCCCAGTGGTACATCTGAGGTGATGGGAGAACTTTTTGAACAGGAATTGTGTGTGTAAATTAGCCGCACTGTAAATACTGTCTGTAACCAGCAGCTTTGTTTTGGTTTCAATATCTCTGCTGGAAAAGCTGATTTCCAACACTGCAGCTTGCTTATCAGGGCTTGACTGAGCATGGTTATCTTGATGTGGGCAGTGAGCAGCATGAGATGCTCATCATCTTTGAAGTACTGGTGTAAACCAGGTATTCTGGTGCAGATTCTTGGAGCTTTGTCTTCCCCTGTGGCTTGTGTTTGAGTGCAACAGTTGCAGTGCTGCTCTGATTTGACACTTGGCCACACCTTTATGTAACTGACTTCTTGAACTGAAAAGAGCTGTTTGCACCTGTGACAATAAAATGTTTGTTTCTTTGGATTTTATTTTTTTTTTGTGTTGTTGTTGCTGGACCAACTTATGTATGATGAAGGAAAAGTGGCTTTAATTAGGTACCAAATTTGCTTTGTTAAAAGTGAGCACAAGGGACTTGCTTCATATAAAGCTGGTGAGAATAGTATAGCTAAAAATCAGTTACCAGTGCTTGCTAAGGTGATTTTTAGGAGGATTTATAGTCCATGCCAGCAGGAAATTGTCCAGCCTGATTTCAGACCTGGGGGAGAAGGAAATTGCAAAAAAAAACCAACCAACTTTCCAAAAAGCTGTTGCTTCCACTGTTAGAAATGGTTGGCTTATCAGCTGGTTTTTTCCTTAAGATGGAAACCAAACTGCTGCTGTGATGACAGACTGACAACTTACCTTCCTGCAGATTGAGAAGGTCTTTCTTTATTCCTGCTTCTGCCTTGAGGGGTATTCTAGGATCATTGTACATGGAGGGAAGTAGTCAGCTCAATGGGTAGGTATCAGCTGGGAGCAGCTACTCAAGTGCTTGAGCTGGAGATACTTATTCAGGATCATTCTTTGATCATTTCTGGAAAATGGAGAACTTTCTGGTTTGCTTCAGTGTGGAGGGTTAAAATAAAATAATTGCAGGAAGTGGATCTTTTCCTGGGTGACTTGGTCTAGCTGCCCCTGCTCTGGCAAGGGGGATTTGGACTAGATGGTCTTCTAGGTCCCTTCCAACCCCTGACATTCTGTGATGCTTGCTAAATTAAAATCACTCTGGCCACTCTTAGCTTATGGCTTTTGCAGGGTGAAGCAGGTATGAGATCTAACAGGTTCTAGGTTTTGTGACCAAAATGCTTATGGACTCATATAGGAACCTTTTGTTTGTCTCTGGTTTATTGCATTTTCACATCTAGGTTTAATATGGGAGTTTAAGTTTTATGGAATGTGTTTGTATACTCTCTGTTATGTTGGAAACTATGCAGTACATTTTCTAGGAAATTAAGTTATTT
>JAOEGS010024011.1:25787-41110 GCA_025447755.1 Corythornis vintsioides
CTTTATCAGTTTTGCTTCAAGATTAGCTATATAAAAGCTTTGAAACTATTCCCTTGAAGTTTCAAATCGGTAATAAAAATGCTTGGTGGTTTGCAGGGGTTTTGTTATTTTTTGGGTGGGTTTGGGGTTTGTTTGTTTTTTTGTTTGTTTGTTTGTTTTTCTGTGTGTGTGTGGTGGTGGTGTTGTTCTCAAAGCAATTACTTTAGTAGTAATTAACTGTGAAGTCCTTAATTTCAGATTTTGGGCTACTTGGGGCTATATTAATAAAACTTTACACTTTTCATGGTTGTGAAAACATTTCAGAAGGGCATATATATATAATATATGATTATATATAATAGGGCATATACTAGAAGGTAGCCTTGGTCTTGAGTGCAGTGATATTGGCAAAGAAAATGAGAGTCTTTTAATTGTCAAAATGTTAATTCCTGGATTGGTGATTAAAAACTAGAGGATGTTTAAGGTGCAGTCTCCTTAAAGTCTGTTCCCCATCTGAGAAGAAAAAAACCCCAAGTATGTGAAACCATCTTTGAGTGTCGGAGGTGTATGGAAAACTCTGCATCCTTTGCCTTAGTGCTTGAGACTGATGTTTGGAGTAGCAAAGCAACTGGAAAAACAGTGTCCTGCTTCTTCCATGCTGGGGCTGGGTTGGGAATGAGTCTCCTGGTGTTGGATGTGTGCAGACAGCTTCCTCCTCAGCTGTGGGATGAGGGTGAGAGGGTGGGAGATCCTTGACTCTGTCTGAAATCACCATGCTTTATTCCAGCTGCTTTACCCACCTTTGCATTCGTGGTTGATTTGCCTTTATTTCTGCTCTGAGGCTATGCTCAGGAGCTCTGAGTGATGCTAAGATGTGCTGTTGGTGGGTTTTGACATCTGTTTTCATCCCTGTTTAGGGAGTGACAATTCCCAGCCAGAGACGCTACGTGTACTACTACAGCTACCTGCTAAAGAACCACCTGGATTACAGACCAGTGGCACTGCTGTTTCACAAGATGATGTTTGAAACAATTCCCATGTTCAGCAGTGGAACTTGCAGTAAGTACCCTGAACCTCTGGTGGCTTTCACAAGGAAATGCCTTAGCCTCTGATGGGAAGAAGAGCTGCACATCCTGATGGAGGAGAATGTTAGAATGAAACACTGCGTGGTCCAGCTGCTGGGTTAGTGTGGGCAGTCCTCTGGCATCCTCCCAGCTGGAGTAAGCTGAGTTCTCTGAAGGACTCATTCCAAACAGCAGTGAAACAACCAAATAACTCCCCAGGGAGGTGGTTGAGGCCCCATCCCTGGAGCTGTTCCAGGTGAGGTTGGCCAAGGCTCTGAGCAGCCTGGTCTAGTTGAGGGTGTCCCTGCTCCCTGCAGGGGGTCTGCACTAGCTGCCCTTTGGAGGTCCCTTCCAGCCCTAAACACTATGATTCTACAAACTGGAAAGTTATTTAAGGGTTTGAGGCTAAGTGATGCCATGTATATTTGGATATTTGCTTCCTTATTAGAAAACCATCCCCCCCACCCCCTTTGTATTTATTTTTTTTTCTACATAGATCAACTCTTGGGGAATGTGAATTGCTGGAAAACATTTGCTTAATGATGGTGTATTGGCTTCAAATGAAGCAACAGCCTTCTTCCCATGCGGAGAGTTATTTTGGTTTGTTTGTTTTGGTTTGGTTTTTTTTAATCAGTTCAACTGGGTAAATGTCTAATATTAGAAAAAACTTTTGTTTCTGTGGAGGCTTATAAGGTATTAAGACACCTATAAATGATTAATCTGTTTTGCTGATGTGTTAGGAAGGAGCAGCAGATTCCTTGCAACTTTGAAATATAAGTGCAAATATAATTCTGTCCTTCTGCAGGCTGCATTACAGGGCAGTACTGAGTAGTGTTGCATGTTCATTTTTTTTCTTGGTGGAAAAAAAGTCTTTCTAATAGTTTTGCTATGGGGATTACTGCAACATGTAATTAACTCCAGTGCCTCCTGTGGCTTTGATTAAAATGGCACTATTAAACTGTTGTAAAACCATACCTGAACATGTTACACACAAACAAGCAGCCTGTCAAGCTGGCTTTTTTTTTTTTTTAACAGGAGGAAGGGAGGAGCCTCTGCCAAAAAACCTCTGCCTCTGGGGTAGAGGTGTGGAGGTTCCAGATTTCTGCAATTGTCACTTATTTAATGGTTTGGATAAACTGTGCTACCCTTGTGAAATCAAGCTCCAACTAGGAATTGCTCCTGTGAGCATTAACTTTTCTGTTTGTGCCAGGCTGTTTCCAGTGTTTATGTTCACAGTAGGATGTTCTAAACAAAAGATTTGCTAATCACCTGAGAAGACAGTAATGATCAGCATCTTTGTGTGCTGCAACACTTAATATTTCTGCAAAGTTTTCAGTTAATTCCCCTCCCCAAAATATGAAAGCAATGGTCTCTGTTGTTTCTTCAATTGTGTTACCTACTGTGATGGTAGCAATTGTACCAATGCATGACGATTTGAAATCTGACTTCCTTGGTACCTTCCTTCTGTTATAAAGTCACTCATCAAGCAGTCGTGCCTCTGGGATGACAGCTCTGAGGTTTTGAGGGAGATAAGTAGAAGTTTTATAGCTAAGCCATCAGCAGGGTAGTGTGGGTCTGCTCAGCAGGGACTTCCAGAGCTCTGCAGGAGAGGTTTCAGGGTGGCCTGTACCACAGGGTATGATCCAGTGGGTATTGTCTAGAGAGCAGTCTGCTTCTGATACTAATAGGAAAGTCAGAAGCAAATGCAGAAAGATGACTTAGAACAAGTTGCATTTAATATTTCTGGCTTTCATGCTGGTGTCTGGCAATTTCCAAAGAAAATCTGTTTGGACTGCATAAAAAAAAAAGAAAATAATCAGAATTTCATCCGTTAGCCCTGCAGATTTCACTTGGAAAGTTACCACTGCTGGCACATTTTTATGGTGGTGATTTGCAGGACACACCTATGGTCTGTGTAGTCTGTGTATTGTTGTTGAAGTTTGTCCTTGGTTTTTTTTCTGTAGCAGCTCTGTTTGTGTAAGAGTAGAAATTCCTTACCCTGATACAACTGCCCAGTCAGCAATTGGAAGATGAGAGAGGAAAAAACTCCTCTGCTACATCCATGTGATAGAGATGAGAGGCAGTGTGCAAGGAAATGTTATGAAGCTGTTGCCAGTAGTTATTCTAGTTAAAAGAAACAGCAACTTTCTAGGAACCCTTTGGTTGCCTGAGGGTTCTGTCTCAGGATGTTTCTCTAGCAAAGCTTGATGCCTTCCAGTGCTCAACTCTGAATATTTCTTTACCTTTCCAAATACTGTAGCTCATGATGTGATTCTGACGCTAATACTGTGCTTTTTTGCTACTTCCAAGGCATTTCTTCTGAAGTGACACTCTGTTTTACCCCACAGATCCTCAGTTTGTGGTGTACCAGCTAAAGGTAAAGATATTCACCTCCCCTTCAGGACCCTCAAGACGTGAAGACAAGTATATGTACTTTGAATTTCCCCAACCTTTGCCAGTATGTGGTGATATCAAAGTGGAATTCTTCCACAAACAGAACAAGATGTTGAAAAAGGTTGGTTTTGTTTCTCTGAAAAATGTTTTTCAGCCCATCCTGATGGAGGGCTGGGATGTTGGTTATACTCCCAAGTAACATGTCATCGAGGTATTTAATCCTTTGATGGCTGTTTTTCCCAAGGAGAGAATCTGCCACAAAATGGAAGATGGATGTTCTGAGAATTGGTGAGATTAAGTACAAAGGTTGGATAAAAATCACCCTGTGTATGTATTGCAGTCCTTTGGGTAGTAGTGAGTACTCTAACTGAGGAAGAAACGTTGTCAATCTAAAAATAGACTTGCATGCTGAGCAAGTTAAATCCAGCTGTTTTCTTAGCTACATTTGCTGAAGGTTTGAGCAGGCTCAAAAGATCCTATCTGTGGGCTGTGAGCTAATTTCTACCCATCTGGCAAATCTGGTTGAATTTCCAAGATAATTGAGTTCCTACTCACTTGGGAAATTATCTCTTCAGTCTGTCCAGCCAGCTCTCAGTTCCCAGCTGTGATGTCTTGACTTAGTTGTTTAGAGAATTCACTGGAATGGAGAATTGTATCAGCATCTCAAGTTGTGGAAGAAGTTAATCTAGAACTTTGCCACCAAAGTCAGTGAGTTCTTCAATATACCAGAGTCTCATTGTGGGGCTTCATTCATTTTGGTGCTTGTAGAAGGAGGTTGCAGCTACTGGAGTGAAAGGTGAGAATAAGACTGATTAAAGGCTGTCTTTGTATTTCCTACCTATTCTTAAGAGCAGTTGCTGTTTAATGGGTGTTGTAAAGCTTAAGAGCTACTAGATGTAGCTACTAGATGTGTGTGTGGAAACATGCATGCTGTTTTGTGGGCCTGTTCAAGCACAAGGGCCATTTAATGGTGTCACTCCTTATAAAGGAGCAGCCAGATAAATACTGTGGGCTGGCTAGACCTAAGGGATTCAGGGGGTAGATGAAACAAAACCCCAACATCTGAGACATGATCCTGTTTTATCCAGTCTCTGTCCTGTCTTAACAGTAACAGCTGGATTGCAAATGGCTTTTGTAGCACATTGTGCTGTGCCTCCTCTCTCTGCCCGAGCCCCCAGAATATGAGTGCATAGCTCAGATGCTGGATCTGGACCCCAGTAGCACCCATGATGAGCTTTTGTGTGTAAAGTTGTCTGCAGAAGCACAGCAAGTGTTTCTGGACTGCTGGTGCCAAGAGATACTGAGCTGGTAAAAGTTAATCCTTATCTGCAAGCTTTTCCAAGCTTTTCCCTTCACCAGGTAAAAGCCTTCTGTAAAGAAACCACCTTGATCATCTGCCTTAAAGATCTGTTGAATCTAGTGTTGAACTGCTCAAGAAGTTTAACTACACAAGAAGGTACTGGAATCATTAGCTCATCTGAAGTGCATCTATACCAGTGCATACACTATGAGCAACAAACAGTTGAGTGCCACAGCTGAGGGCTACAAGCTCTTCAGGAGGTATAGCCAGGGAAGACGAGGTGGTGGAGTGGCCCTGAATGTTAGAGAATGCTATGAGAGCTCAGAAATCAAGTATAATGATGACAGGAAAGCTGGTGTTGTGGTGGGAGTCTGCTGTAGACCTCCCAACCAAAGCAGTGAGGTGGATGAAGCTTTCTTTAAGCAGTTGGGAGAAATCTCAGTCTCTTGCTGTTGGTCTTGTGGGGGACTTTAACTGGGAATACAGCACAGCAGAGAGGGAACAATCCAAGAGGTTTCTGGAATGTGTGGAGGATAACTTCCTCACACAGCTGGTAAATGAACCAGCCAGAGCAGGTGCCCTCCTGGAGCTGCTTCTTGTGGACAGGGATATACCTGTGGGAGATCTAAGGGTTGGAGGCTGTCTAGGGCACAGTGACCATGAGGTGATTGAGCTCTCAATGCTCAGAGAAACAAGGAGTTGGTAAAACTGCCACCTTAGACTTCCAGAGGGCAAACTTTGACCTGTTCTGGAGACTGATGGACAAAGTCCCTTGGAAAGCTGCCCTGAAGGATGCAGGAGCCCAGGAGGGCTGGACATCCTTCAGGAGAGAGTCTGAGAGGCACAGGAGTAGCTGTCCCTGTGTGCCAGAAACAAGTAGGAAGGGAAGGAGCCTGGCCTGGCTGAAGAGGGACCTTTGGCTGGACCTCCAGAACAAAAGGAGAGTCTGTGACCTTTGGAAGAGGGCCCAGGCCTCTCATGAAGACTATAAAGGTGTAGGGAGAAAATTAGGAGAGCCAAAGCACAGAGAGAGTTCAACCAGGCTACAGCTGTTAAGGATAATAAGTGTTTCTGTAAGTTCATTAAGAAGAAAAGAGGATTAGGGAGAATCTCTATCCTTCGTTGGATGCAGAGGGAAACACATGAACAAAGGATGAGGAAAAGGCTGAGATGCTCAATCAATGCTGACATTGCCTCAGTCTTTAGCAGTGGAATCATCTGTTCCCTGGACACCCAGCCTCAGGAGACAGGGAGGAGAAGCAGAGAGAGAGGCCATGGCATTGACAGGGGCAGGTCCTGTCTGACCAACCTGATCTCCTATAACAAGGTTACAGTGGATGAGGGAAAGGCTGTGGGTATTGTCTACCTAGACTTTCAAAAAGCATTCAGCACTGTTTCCCATAGAATTCTTATGGAAAAACTGGCTGCTCATGGTCTGGATGAGCATCTGAGCTGCTGGATCCAGCACTGGCTGGCTGGCTGGGCCCAAAGAATGGTGGGCAGTGGAGTTCAATCCAGATGGTGGCCAGTCACAAGTGCTGTTCCTCAGGGGTCAGTGTTGGAACCTTTTCTGTTTATCATCTTTACTGATGACCTTGATAAGGACATAGACTGTATCATTAGTAAGTTTGCAGATGGCACCAAGTTAGGGGAGAGTGTTGATCTGCATGAGGATAGGGAGGCTCTGCAGGGAGACTGGAACAGGTTGGATTGATGGGCCAGTGTGAACAGGATGAGCTTCAGCAAGGGTAAGTGCTGGGTCCTGCACCTGGGCCACAATAACCCCATGCAAAGCTACAGGCCTGGGGCAGTGTGGCTGGAAAACTGCCTGGTAGAAAAGGATCTGGGGGTTCTAATTGACAAGAGACTGAAGTTGAGCCAGCAGTGTGCCCAGCTGGCCAAGAAAGCCAATGGCATCCTGGCTTGGATTAGAAACAGTGTGACAGGAGAAGTAGGGAGGGGATTGTCCCCCTGTACTCAGCACTGGTGAGGCCACAGCTTGAGTGTTGTGTCCAGTTCTGGGCACCTCAATCCAAGAGAGATCTCTTGGTGCTGGAGCCAGTGCGGAGGAGGCAACAGAGCTGGGGAAGGGAGTAAGTGAAGGGAATAAATCTGATGAAGAGTGATTGAAGGAGCTGGGACTGCTTAGTTTGAGGAAGAGGAGGCTGAGGAGAGACCTCATCACTCTTATTATGTAGTATTGGCAATTTCTTTTAGAGATTGTGATTTATTCACATGTGTTTATGAAAGCTGGAATTACAGGTGCATCTCCTGTCACTGGTTTTTGCTCTTCCAAGTTTTTTCTGCCAGCAGATGTATTGGTAGCTGCTAAACAAAGTTTCTTGATCACACTTAAAAGCATCACATACCTATTGGTCAACATTTTACCTTTCCATAAGAAACCTAATAGAAAAACCTAGTAACATTTAATTAAAAGTGTCATTCTAGATCCATTCAGACTTCAAGCTGTTTCTCATATGAGAACAGTATGGCTTGGAGGCTAGAGCACAGTTACTACCTTTGAATTTCAGATGGATAAAGGTTAGTAACTGGGAGGTGGGGTGTGTTTGAGCATGTATTTTTGTTTGTATGGCTTGTAGCTTGACTGCTCCCATCTCAAAATGCTGCTGTCATCTCTCTAGGTTTGCTTCCATCTGTGTGAAGCCTTTTTCTTCCAGTTATTGATGTTGACATGCTGATGTATTTCAGAGTATTCTTATATTACTTGGCTCAATGAGACTGTTAAAAGCTAACACACAAGATCTTGCAGTCTTTCTGCCTGAAGAGCCTGGGGATAAAGGAGACCTTTTTCAGGAGTCCTCCCAGTCCAAATGAACGAGAGGAAAATGTTGGTGTGGCTTTTTCTGAAGTCACTACTGGTTTATTGTACCCAGGCTGTAGCACAGGCAGGGCTGACAGTGTTGTTCATCATGCTGGATATGGCATTTCATCTCTTGAGTTTGTAGAGATGGGAAGCTTTGCCCATACAGTTCAAGAGGACTTTGTTTGCTGAACAGGAATCACCCACTGAAAAATAAAATCTTAAATTGTCAGAAGGCTTTAACTGTTGATTTGAAAATGGTACAAGAAGTTCCATCAGCCATGAATACAGGAAGGCCAGCATGGAACAGGTTGAAACAGGAGGTCCATCTTCTGATCACTGGCTGTCATCTCTGAAACCCTTAGTGCTGCAAAGTGGTTCAAAGTGCCATTAGATCTCTGCAAAATGAAACTTTCAGGAGGATGTGGGGACTCTTGGCTGGTGGCTTGGATCTTGGATTTGGATCTGTCTGCAATTAGAGGCAGCAGCTCTGGAGCAAGGTACTTTTTCTGTCAGTCTGAGGAAGTGAAAAACTCTACAAGGTAGGAATAAGTAAATCTACTCCTTTCTCAAGTGCCTGATACTGCACTATAGATTTTGCAATACAGATTTGGTTATGGGTAAGAAATACATCTGTGAGTTTTTATTTTTAATGCAGTTGCCTGTGATGGAAGTGGATAAAAAAAAAGCCTCTAGCTAATAATTGTTTTCTGAAGCCTATTCATGAAATTGTGTTCCTGGGAGCACTTGATCTGGTATTCTGATTTTGCTTTCTAAAGCTCAAGTTCAGTTCGTGTCTTGATTTTTAAAAATCCTATCTCTGGCCCATATTACAGCAACCTGCTTTGTTGTCTTCCATAAAATACCTTGGAGCCTGATGCTGTAGCTGAAGCTGAATCCTCACTTGGAATAATGAGGTTTTGTTTTTCAGTGGAAGGAGTGACAGTTAACAGCCTGAAGAGATAATTCAAAGTAAAAACATGACCAAGTCTTCCCTCAGTTTGAGTGGCCATGCCATGTTCTAGTACCCATGAACTTAGCTTATTAAGCTAATTAGTGTAGTGGGAAAGGAAGGAAAATAACATGATGCTTTAAAAAGCTGGAGGGAGTTGAAAGGATAACTCTCAGCCAAGTTGTGTTGTTTAGTTTGAGTCCCTGAAGACCTCTGCAAACATTCCAAGGAAAACAGATTAAGAGATGTCTAGTGAGAAGTTTTTTGTCCATCTGCTCCAGACTCTTATTAGTAAAACTGAGTGCCCAGTGGTTGCTTGTTTGGGTAGCTCTAAGCACCAAGTAAGTTCTTCCTGCTTCTGCTCCACCTGATGAAGTTTGAGGCATGAAAAGATCATGCAGCTTTGCTTCTGCGGGCTTTGGTGTATATCCAGTGACCTTGTTTGAAGAAGGATGAAGCAAAGCACCATCACCCCAGCTCCAGGAGGTGGGATCTCTCCCTGAACTATGGTCATGGTGTGGAAATGCACTTTTTTTTTTTTTGTCAATCTTCACTGGAAGAATGGCCTCCTCACCCACCAGTGGTGAGACTGCAGGTGATACTGATCTCCAGAGCTGTTTGTTGGGTGCTGGAAACAAGCTCAGGCTTGCCTTTTACTGCTGTTCATTGCAGATTGGCACCTGCTTTCTAAATGCCTCCTGTTCTGTAGCTGGAAAGCTGATGCCACTGGTTGTTTCCATTTTGACCTGAACTGGGCTTTTGGTTTTTCATCTTGGAAAAAAAAATCCATCTCATATTGGAAGACTCTGTATTTTGAAGGACTCACCTGGGCACAGGAGGAGCCTGGACCAGGTTACCCTGACCACATCTGTATGGAATTTTGCCTGCTGCCAGTTTCTGCTTGAAACATCAGCAGGCAATCTGATGACTCACTGGAGCATTACAGAAGAAGAATCCCTCTTGTCCAGGATGTTCATCCTTTCCTTCCAGATTCTGGGGTGGGCACTTCCAAGAGTGTTTCTGAAGTAGTGATGATGAAGAAGAGGGCATGAAGTGTATGAGCAGGTTGGATCTGTCAAGAACCTACTGACTGCTGCTTTGTATGCATGGGCTCCAACAAAGCTTCTTCACAGATGTGATGGCTTGAAGAAACTTGGTAGCAGTGGAAAACAGCAATTAGTCTCCCAGGACAACTGTAATTACACTGTGTTAACCTGGAAGATTAACTTGAATCCCATACCTTTTATGTACTGGAGAGGCATGCATTGGAAATGGATTTCTTAACTAGTAGGCAACTTATTCAGTCAGAAACACTCCTGGTAATATAACTTTTATCTTCACCATTACAATTCCTTACAGCTTGGGAGTCTGTTAAGTGCTCACAGAGATAAACATAAGCTGGCAATGTTTTTGGATGCTTTACCTAAAATACTGGAAAGGGGTTTACTGAATGTCAGTAGACTGGGAGAACTTGTTTCATCAGACACTTCTGCATTCCCAGTATTTGTGTACTTAACATGTTTTTATTAATTTGTGAGAAAGAATTACATGAGTTAATCAGTGGTCCACCTCTTCCTTGCATCCTTCTTGCTGGCCCTGGAAAATGTTGGGATATTAATGTCTACAAGCATCTGAAGGGTGGGTGTCAAATAGAAGGAGCCAACCTGTCTGTGCAGTGCCAAGCAACAGGATATGGATCAAAACTGGAGCATAGAATGTTCTGCCTCAGAGGAGAAACTTCATCACTGTGAGGGTGATGGAGCCTGGAACAGGCTGCCCAGAGAGGTTGTGAAGTCTCCTCTAGAGACTTTCAGAAATCCATCTGAATCTGTTCCTGTGGGACATGCCCTGCTTTTGGCAAGTGGGGATTGGACTCTACTGGTCCCTTCCAACCTCTGTCATTCTGTGATTCTGTGACTCTTGTAAACCAAAATATGTGAATTAGCTCAGGAGCAATCAGTGTTCTGGTCCTGTATAGTATCTAGCAATGCGAGATTCTAGTGTGTGCTAGCTCTGTCACCCCTGCAGCTTCAGCAGAAAAGCAGAAATCCAGCCTGCTGTTTGTGTTCTGGAACTTGACTGAAAAATCAAGAGTGAAATAGGTGGTTTAATTTGTAAAGAGGAAGTACATGTAGCTCAGTTTCAGATGGAAAAGTGCTTAATTTGCTAATCAGGACCAAACAACTAACAGTACTTGATCCTGGACACATGGAGGAGTAAAACAAGATCATTCAGTGCATCCTATGGAGCTGAAAGGTGAAGTTCCTGGGCTTATCATTTTCAGAAGAGATTGTCTAGCCAAGAGCAAAACATTGCTGCTTGTTCAGTGCCACATAACAGAGATAAATACTCCAAATGACCCTGCTAGTTAGAATGATAAGCATGGAATACACTGGCTGATGCCAGCTAGTTTCCCAGTGCCTTTTTAAACTCAGTGATTGCTATCTTGCCTCATTTTACAGGCAAAAGCTTTTCCAGTGGATAGACCAACTTGTACCTTTCCAGCTGCTGCTGATAATCTGTCCACTTTGGGATAAGCTGAATAAACTTTAACTGTCAGGGCCTTATCTTATTAAAAACTTCCCCTTGAGCAGGTCAGCAGATTTTCAGAGTCTGACTGGTAGAAACTATCTTTGTAAAGCACTCATGAATCTGCTACAGCAGGAGTCCTGGATTTGTGGGTGGTTTTGCTCAATTACAGCTATTTTCTGTATAAAAATCAAGCATTCTGTTCTGCAGGAAAGCTATGGGGGAAGATGTTCTCTATTGCTAAAGAATACTCACCTAAGCTGTTTTACACCGGTTGTTGGGTTTGCCTACTGCCTGGCAAAGTGTGAGAAAAAAAAAATATTTTTATGCCTTGCTATTACAAGCTTAATACTTGTTTAATTTATTTAATTTATAATTTTTTTTAGATATGATACATTGTTATGAAACCATCTTTTGATAAGGAGTGACTTCTGAAAGTTTAATGGGTTAAAACTGAGTTTGATTAATACAGAGTTATGTGTTGTCTAGGAGAACTGGTGAAAATGTCTTTGCATGCAATGTAACCGATGACGCTGATGTCCAAACAAGATTTGTCTATTATAAATTTGGGGCTTTTTTTGACCAGATGATGATATGAGATTAACGTGCCATTAGTGAATACTAAAGCAAGCTTGTTCTTTGTGTTCTTCCTCCCCCAGGACAAAATGTTTCACTTTTGGGTAAATACATTCTTCATAGGACTGGATGAAAATTCAGACAAAGTAGAAAATGGAAGTCTAGTTGCAGATCAGGAACTTGATGGTATTTTCAGTACAGAGCGCTCAGATAATGATAAGGAATATTTAATCCTTACATTAACAAAAAATGATCTAGACAAAGCAAATAAAGACAAAGCCAACAGATATTTCTCTCCAAACTTCAAGGTCAGTATATATTATGTATAAACAAAGCTGAAAAGCTGCATGACTTTATCTGGTTTGTCTGTTTTGCCTGATGGAGCAACCATTTGAAACTGCTGTGGATGTAGAAATTGACTTGTTTCAGGTATTGATTAAAGAGGAGGAGCAGAGTATCAGAGACCTGGGTAGCATCTTTTCTTTACCAGCTGCATTGCCATGAACTCCAGGCAGTAATTGCTGAGGTGGTACCTGCTTCATGACAGCAGCTCACCCTGTAAGGTTAGCTTGGAGACTTTGCCAGCACTGCTGGTAAAAATGAAAAAGCCATTTTTAAGAATTTCATTGCTTTTGGACTGGCTCATAAAATGCCAGACCCCAGCAGTGCTCATGTGAAGGTCACTGTCCTAGATGGTTGTTGGGATGTTGCTTGGATCAACCTTCTAACAGGGATGACCACAGCATTGGTTCTACAACCCCTGGTGTTGGCAGGACACGTGGCCTATGGCACCACAGTGGCTTTGCTGTTGCTGAGGAGTACCAGAGGTTGGTGCAGGCACACAGAACTCCTTCACATCTGGGATTGAGAAACTGCTGCTTTGCAGCTGTTTGATGTGTGAAGGGGGATGCTGAGAGGCTGGCTGATCCCACAGCAGCTCCTTCTTTGTTTCCCTCTTTCTGAGTGGAGAGAGGAGGAATCTCTGGTGGGATTCAATGTGGCCAAAGGAGCTGTGCTGCTAAAAACTGCATTATTGCTTGTGCTTGATTTCAGTCCAGGTTCCCTTTTTAAATGTTGTTTTTTCCTTTCCCAGGTGAAGCTATTTTTCACAAAAACAGTAGAAGAGCCATCAAACCCAGAGGCTAGCAGTTCAACTTCTGTAACACCAGATGTTAGTGACAATGAACCTGATCATTATAGATACTCTGACACCACTGACTCTGATCCAGAGAATGAACCTTTTGATGAAGATCAGCATACACAGATTACAAAAGTCTGAATATTTTTTTTATCGGAGATAAAAAAAAAAAAACCACAGAAAAAAAAACAAACGAAAACAACCAACCACGAGGAGTGACAAACTTGAATAAACTGAAACAAGGACCTTTTTAAATGGCAAAAGGACATAGTGTCAGCTTACCAGTTATAGGAACAATTCTTTCCTGACTAATCTTGTTTTGCCCTGTAAATCTACAGGGTTTGACACTTGTCCAGTTGGAAAAAAAAAAAAGAAAAAAGGTTACCTAGATCTGATATGTATATACCTTTTTGTGTCAAAAGGACATTAAAACTTCAATTAGGAACTATAAACATGGCACTTTCCCATTTTATTCCAGTTTTATAAAAGTGGAGACAGACCTAATGTGTATACGTAGGAATTTTTCCTTTTGTGTTCTGTCACCAAATGAAGTTTCAGAAATACACAGGTTCACATCCTGCCCCTTTTTTTGCACTCGTGTGGCAACAGAAAAGTCTGCAGTTGGCTAAGAGATGTTCCTAGAAGGTTTTACTACATTCTAATGCATGTATTTTGGCTGGGGGATGGAAGGTAATGCTCAGAAAGGCATCTAGGCTGCTGGAGCTTGGCCTGTGTACCATATCCAGCTATTCCCATGCACCTTTCTTTGGCATGCTGCCCTAATTCATCCTGGACAATTGAGGAGTCGCCGCTGTCACTGCTTGTTGTTTGTGCATTTTAATTTTTATTCAGTGTAATGGTGCTAGAAAAGGCAGCTAGAGGGAGTGATTCTGTGTAGGGGTGCAGGAATGAACCTTCACAACACCTGAAAGACCCGCAAATGAAGGGAGAAAAATTGCTGGGGTCACAGAAAGGAAACACAGCAACAATGACTTAACCATACAAATGTGGAGGCTATCAACTAAAACATGGGCTTGAAAAAAAAAGTGACAAAATTTGACAATGATTTATTATTATTTTTTTGTCTGAATTGTAATGGCTGCTCCATCTCCTGTGTAATCAAGGCCAGTGCTAAAAGACAGATGCTGTTAGTGCATACATCAGTCAACATCTTACATTTATTATTATTATTAGTTTTTCGAATCATAATCCTGCTGTGAATACTTTATGTGCTGCCTTGCAAGCTTTTTTTTTTTTTTCTCATAACTATAAAAATATTTTGTAACGGTGCACAGGAAATTTCAATTGGAGATTCACCAGGTTAGTGTTTGTTTTGAGGATTTATGATGCATTTATTCAATCAAACCTCTGTCAGCTGTTCCACCCCTTTGACCTTACACATTCTATCACAATGAGTTTTGCAGTTTTGCACACTTAAAAAAAAAAAAAATGTCATTAACTGTTAGGGAATTTTACTTGAATAGTCAGTACCTTTATAAAACAGACATTACACACAATGTAGAGGACACCAGTGTTGCTGTAAATTCTCAACACTGTGCATATGAAGATGCTGCTTTGAAAAAGCAGAGCTTGTTCCAAGTATATTGCTTGCTATTAAAAATCACAAACCACCCAACAAATTAGATGTCTAAATTATCTGTTCATAGGGATATAGCCAGGTGTAGGGCTTGAGATTCACTTTTGGTATATAATTGACATGCCCAGACTGCAGATGACTGAGAGTCCAACTACTGTTGCATCCAAATGTGAAGTAGCTGACAAAATTATTCTCTCGCCATCAAGAGCTGCCCCAAATTGACACCTTTTTTAGGATGTAATACACACTTTTAACTTACTGGTGCTGACATTGAAGTTCATTAGCTGTGTTCTTGCCTAGGTGCCAACTGTGTGTGAGATCTGAGGGCCCTGTACAACAACAGCAGGAATGGGAAGAATTGGAATGAGAGAAGGCAGGACATCCAGTAATTAATGACTTTTGGTAAACAAAGGTGTAAAGTGTTTTTGTTCTGTTGATCAGTTTTGCTCATCAGATTAATGATTCTAACTTCTAACAGAGCTGATCTTTTCTGACTTGTAGGTTTAATTAGACTTTTAATAGCTTAATCAATCAAGGTTGTTGGTTCCAGTGCTCATTATTGCTACTGTTACCAACGGGCAGGAGGTGGTTACCTTGGGATGTGACATTGAACTCTTACCCTTCAAATTGTGTTTCACCTTGTCTTTTATTGTTGGGGTTTTTTTTGTTTGTTTTTTTAAGAGTTGAAAGTTGTGTTGGCTAATAAACAACAAATGTTCATGCTTTAAAAATATTTGGATATTGACACTGCTGCGTGTCCCACTTCAGAGAATAAGGAATTGGATTGGTGTGGTTCTTGTATGGAACACTGAGGGCCAGGTTGGAAACCATCACTGATGGGCTTTTGCACTGTTACTTTTCCTTTGGAATGTGAAGGTTGGAATGAGGGTTTTGATTTTTTTGAATGTTTCAATGTCTTTGAGAAGCCTTGCTTACATTTTATGGTGTAGTCATTGGAAATGGAAAAATGGCA
>JAOEGS010024012.1:0-26638 GCA_025447755.1 Corythornis vintsioides
AAAAAAAAAAGGAAAAGAAAAGGGAAAAGAAAAGGGAAAAGAAAAGGGAAAGGAAAAGGGAAAGGGAAAAGAAAAGGGAAAGGGAAAAGAAAAGGGAAAGGGAAAGGGAAAAGAAAAGGAAAAGGAAAAGGAAAAAAGAAAAAGGAAAAGGAAAAAAAAAAGAAAGGAAGAAAGTTCCCATTCCTTGGAACTAGAGAGCAAAACCTGCACTAATTTGAGACATTCTCATTTAAGCATGAGATTAACATGGTCTTGGATTAAAAAAACACAATGGTGTTACCTTTAAAAAATTACTATATAAAAGGTAAGCAGTTCTCTTGTTTTGCCTCTGTCAATATTACTGATATTGGAATGATTACAATTCTGTGTGTTAATATGAACAGTTATCACTGTATCACTCATTTGAATTATCAGTATTATAAATTCCACAACCACGTAAGAGTGTATAGCCTCTGTCTCATGAAATAACACGCTCTGGATTACCTTCTACACTATGTTTCATTAAGAAAAAAAGTTATTTTTTGGTAGGACATGGTCTGCTCCAATTCTCTGGCTAATTGCTACTCTGCTATGAACTGTTGTAGTGATCATTCACTCTGGCAGTCCTTTCCCATTTTACACAGAAAAATATCTCAGGGTATAAAGCCATGCCTTTTCTTTGTCCCAAGAAATTTATTCTGGTTTAGCTATGATTTGAAATATGAAGACTTCATTTTTCTTCTCTCATATCTCAGGAAAAGTATAACATTACACAGTAGTAGAAGCTCAACCAAAATATTTTGACTCTTCCAAAAGGACAAGAGCAGCATCAGGTTCTGTGATATGGAAATGAAGAGAACAGCAAGGATGATGGGAATATCCACTCCTGCTCACAAAAGCTATACTTATATTAGTAAAAAGGACTGCATCTTGGGTTTTTGCAATGGTGGATGACCATCCTTGATGTTTAATGATTTTTGTTTCCTGGAAGAGTTTTGGTCTGTACCACCTTGCACTGATGCAGCCAACCCCTGTTTGTTACTGGAGTCCCTGGTTATCAGAAACAACCCAAGGCAGATACTATTGGCAAGTGTCTTGCCAATACTAGCAGATAGTATTGGCAAGACACTTTCTTTTGGAGAGGGAAGGAAGGGAACCCCACGGACATCATCCAGATTCTGTGTGTTTCCCTCAGGCTCAGTGCATGTGGCTGAGAATGAACTCTGCCCCGTATGTGGGCCTAAGCTCAGACTTAGCCATGTTGGAAATACAAAGCGTGTGCATGGACACACACAGTATTTTCTCTAACAGCTCCAAGATGAGTTAGGTTAAAGTCAGGATAAGGCCTACTCAGTTGTGAGGTCACATCCTGACACAGTCAGGGCACTGAATCATTACTCAGCATGCCTAAGACTCAAGTTACAACAAAGAAACCTTTTTGGCATTTCTCAAATTTCGATATTTGCTCCTTGCAACCTTGCCAACATTTTCTGAGGTGCCAGGATTTCTCCCAAGGAAAATACAGATCTAAGTTTTTGAAAGTTTCAATGTCAGCACTCTCATAAATCATTGAGTCCTTAAAGGCTCAAGAGATAAAAATCAATACCTGAGATTTTAGAATGGGGAAAAAAAATTTAGAACAATCTTGTGCATTCTTGAAAAGAGAGAAACAAACCAGAGTCTGAATGCTGATGGCTGATATTCTCAAGCTCTTGTCTATTAGTGTACTAGCCTCTAGGTAGAATTAAAGTGATGTTGCATATTATTTTTGGGGACACTTTTTGCCCTCTTAAGGTGTGCCTCTACTAATCTTTATTACTTGTTTTATCTAGATACTGTGTTCTATTTCTGTATTGCTTATAATTCTTTCACTTAAGAGTTAAAATTACAGGAACTTAAATAGATCATTAAAATCAATTAACTTCTTTTGTTTGCTTGTTTTCTGGTTTTCTGTCCATATAAATTAACTACTAAGCAAGGTTTTGCTGTCCAAGAAGTCAAACCACTTAGTGTCACCTTTGGTTAATTCTTAGAAAATAACAGTCAAAACTACAATGAAATTAAACCAAGAGAAGTAGTCATGATGGTTCCTGAGGGGTATGGATTGATCAGTATGGTGCTCTGCTCATATACAGAATGCCACTTTTGTTCTATAGATAATGCAGACATAGAACCACAGAGTCACAGAATCACTCTGCCCTGCAGACAAGGATTTGGGGGTACTGGTGGATAAAAAGCTGGACACAAGCAAGCTGCTGGTGTCAGAAGCTTACTATCCTGCAGCCTATTGTTGTTTCTGGACACATTTCCTCTCCTCTTATACCTGAACACACCCATTTGACAATGTTCCTAAGCCTAATCCATGGAAAAAGAAACAGTATTCAGTCTGTCACTGGTGCTGGTCATGGACCCATGAGAGGCCTTGAGAGCCTTGCTGTCTCTGGACTTCACTATCATGTTTGCTAACAACCCAACTGCCTATTAAATAAGGTAAGACACATATATTGCAGAAGAATGTAGTTCAAACATGTAGAAAACCAGCCTCCAAACTAAACCTCTGATCAGGCTTCCAGACACATTATAAAGTCTACTACAGAAGCTTTAGTCCTATGAACAACAAGTGGTTTTCCTCAGCTTCTAATTGTACAGAGACACAAATTCTTTAACTATGGGATTAAGTGAAAATATTTTCAAAAGGTCTGTAAATGTGAGCTTTCCCTTCTCATGAATGATGATGACACACAAAACCTTCTCCAGAAATCACCAATCATTTACACAGCCAGATTCTACTTTTCCTTTTCATGCTTCTGCCAGAAGTTCAAACAATGAAGGTCCCAAACTTGCAGTGGTCAGATTTGTGAGGGGCAATCATCACATTTAAATACAAACGTTACTACACTGGAATTTCTTGGCCTGTTACTCAGTCACATCCAAATGAAACAACTGAGTTCCAGTTACACTGACATCCCATTTCCAAAGATACCTTAAGCAGGAAAGAAACACCAATTTTCAAGAAGGCTCTGTTACACCTGTTACAGCATGATTACAGCAGAGCAGATATCAGAGAGGGGAAAGACCTCTCTGTTCACCCACTATCAATGCCAAATTGATCTCCACACGATGTGCTCATCTCTAACATACAGCACTGGAAGGAACATCCCAGGAGTACAGAGCCTCAGGCTCTGCCACTGCCCTCTCTACCTTTCCCTGAGCACATTAAGTGCCATTGTTCTCCTTTTATCTACACTTCTAAACCTCTTTGTTCCTGTTTGGTTTTCATCTGTTCTGAGCTGTCACTATGGTACTGAATGCTGATGAAACAATAAAGCATTCTAACACAGAAGGTTATTTTTCAGCTCTATTTCTTAGCATAACACAGTCATTCTGTATTTGGATGGGGAATCTGCATCCAGGTACCATGTTCAGGGCAATTAAGTAAACTGCTTGTGTGTGAGGGGTTACAGACACCCTTTCCACTCGTCTTGCTGCTTCTCACCCTCTCCGTGCCTTCCTAATGCTCTGCTCAAGCTGTGCTTCTGCTGCTTCAGCCCTACCTCTGTCACTGTGTGGGGTCTTTCCCAGTCCTGTCCCTTCCCTGCTGGCTCCTCAGGTTACTCTGTTGGCATTTCTGATTCCTTCCTTGACCTGATGGTGCCAGTTACCACATTCCACAAAAATATGTGTACAGTTACATTAGCTCTGTGCTTTGAGGGTTGGCTTTGTTTGTTGTTTTGGTTTGGGGTTTGTTGCTGGTTTGGTTTTGTTTAGTTTTGTTGTTTGCCTGTGTTTTGTTTATTGTCAGAACTGAAAGGAACAAGATTAAAAACAAAGGACTGAAGTGACCCTTTAAAGTCACTGAGTCCACCTCCTCCACTTAAGGGCACTTTTAGACTATATAGTAAATGCAGAAGCCATCATGTGAATGCTCACAGTTGTACTACGAAAGCTTTTAACAGCCACCAAAATAATAAAACATTTAATCAAGGAAAACAACAACGTGTTTTGTCAAAGAAAGGAAAAATCTCTGGAAATAAAGTATTCAGAAGAAATAATAGATCTTTTAAACTCACTTTGTATTTTCCTCATTCAGAGACCAGTGAGGCAGAAGGGTTGCATTTGAACAAGTAAGATATCCAGCATGTACCACGGACATCACCATTAACAAGGAAAATGTCAGATTTCTTTCACAAGCCTCATAAAAATTTGGCTTGAAAGGACCCAAAATAACTTAAGGAAGATTTATATTTTTTGTTTGGTGTCTCTGCTCCAGGCCATCAAATCAAGAATCTGTAGGTCCTGTACTGCTGTATTTTAAGCCCACTAAATAAAATTTGAAACCTTTGAAAACAAAAACTATTTTTTCTTTTTCTTAGTTCCTTAATAATTTCCACTGTAACTGACAGAGATAAAAAGCTGTTTTTTTCTGTAGACCATGTAGACCTCTTCTTTACCCTTTCGACTTTATAATCACTCATAGTGATCTATCTTCTAGAACAAACACAAACAAGATGCATTCAGCAATTTTTCCCATCACTGCAACTCTTGACAGAATATAGATTAAAAAAAATTCAATTCAGAGAAGATGAAAGTTGTGCTGATCAATTGGTGGAAGCAACCTGACGAAATGGGAAAGCTGAAGCTTTTTCAGGCTGCGTAGTGAGCCAGAACAATGCTGCTGCTATGCTATGCAGGTGCTCATTTTCTATGCACATCTCACAGTTATTATTTCTTGTAAGAGCTACAAATAATCAAGACAAACACATCTACTGGTGCTGTTATAATATCAACCAAAACCATGGATTTGATATTTTTATGTATATATATATGGCTAGTAGCTGAAGATACTCGAAGGTTATTCTTCCCTTTATTACCTACATACAGAGCTCCTTTTTGTAACCCAGAAAATGTTATGGAAAAGTCCACAGAATTTAACAAGGGTGAAACAGCATAAATATACCATCTCCCTTACATAGAGAATTATACTCTTTCAAAATTTCTATGTGTGTAATTCTTTAATACAAAAATTTATAGAGTGTTACAAGTCTCAGGAGAGATTTGTGTTCTCTGCTAAGCGTTAAAGAAGTTTGCCATAAATACAAGCTGCCTCAAAGGCATGTGTGGAGTGACTGCAGCAGTGAGGTTTTCTCCAGGAAGCACGTTACCATAGTCTCCCTAGGTTGCATCTGTTCACCTTTAGCTGCAATGCTGCTAATCTAGATATTCCAGGTGCTTGATGCTTTAGGCTAAGTCTCCTGACTTGCTAGAAAGCTGCACCAAACAAAGCCTGAGGACTGGCAAAAAGACTGCTGTTGACAATGAAAAGGCACTTCTGCCACCCTTCTGCTAGGTGTTATTTTGATTACATTCTCAGCAACCCCAAAACCAAATTATTTCAGTGGACTACTCCTTAAGAGGACATTAGGTAAAGATTTCCCAGATCTTTTCTCTTAGACAGGAATGGGAGAGACTTACAGTCACCTCTGGCCTTGAATCATCCATAGAAGTAGCACGAATACGGATTGAGTGAAGAATATCCAAACGGGAGGATGGTTCCAGTTTGCCCAGGAAAGATGGGGTTACAGCAGCACTCAGGTCACAGTGAGGACACACTACAGCCTGCAGGAGGCTGCTCAGCCAGGCAAGCATGGCCTGCAACTCCCTCCCACCTGCCACATCCACACCCCAACTGCTGCCAGCATCAGCAGGGAGCACTGGGGAGCTTTAGAACAGACACTGAATGGCATTTGTACTGCTCAGACAAAAGGATTCTCTAATCTGCAAGACTGGATCCAACAGCATTACTTTTGCTGTGCATTTCTCTAGAAAACCTAGAATGATAAAGCAGAGAAATATTTTGCCTTTCTACAGATTTAAATAAAAAAAGTAACATTTAAAGATGCTATTTCTTTAGAAACCATTGACATTTTGATTTTAAATAAGTGGCTTTTAAGAATTGCCTGTTTAATACATTTTCTAACTGTGGTAGGTTCACCTTGGCTGTTTGCCCAATATGCACCCAGCCACTCTCACCCCCTCCTCAATAGGAGTTGTGGGCAAACAAGATGGAAAAGCTCATGGGGTGAGATAAAGACAAGGAAATCAGTTACAAATTACAATCATGAGCAAAACAGACTTGATTTGAGGAAGATTAGGGGTTTTTTTTTGAGTTAAAAATAGAATTGGATTGTGAGAAATAAAGACAAGTTAAAACTTGATTTTCCTTCCTCTTGAGCAGCACAGAGGAGAATGAGGGGCTAGAGTCAGCCTGTAACAGCTCCTCTCAGCCACATCTCCCTCCCCAGATTTTTCTCTGCTCCAGTGTGCATCCTCTCCAGGCTGCAATGCTTCAGGGTGGAGTTGTTCTCTAAGCTGATGTGGGATCTCCCAGGCTGTAGTTGAATTTGGGGCATATACACCTGCTTGCTTCATGGACTACAGTGTGGTATCTGGTCCAATGTGGTATTTTCCATGGGAATCTCTGCTTGAGCACCTGGTACATCTCATCCTTCTCTAACCCTAGTGTTTTCAGACTGTTTCTCACACTTCCCTCCCCCTCACTGCTATGCAATGTTAACGTGTTCTCACAGAGACACCACAACCTCCTCTGACAGGCTCAGCTGTGTCCTGCAGTGAGTCATAGAACAGTGGGGGATGGAAGAGACCTCTGGAGATCAAGTCCAACTCCCTAGGCAGAGCAGGAACACCCAGGGCAGACCTGGGTCTGCAGGAACAGATCCAGGCAGGTCTTGAAGAAATTATCACAATGATCTAAACCTCCCTGGGCAGCCTGTTCCAGGCTCCGTCACACCCACAGGGAAGGAGTGTTTCCTCATGTTGAGGTGGAGCTTCCCATGTTTAACCTGCTACCATTGCCTCTTGTCCCATCACAGGGCACCACTGAACAGAGCCTGGCCCCTTCTCCTTGACACCCATCCTGCAGATATTTGTAAACATTAAGATCCCCTGTCAGTCTTCTAGGCTCAGTCTTCCAGCCTAAACATCCCCAGGGTTCTCAGCCTTTCCTCAGCAGAGAGATGTGCCACTCCCTTAATGATCCTCATAGCTCTCCACTGGACTCTCTCCATCATCTCCCTTTCCCTCTTGAACTGGGGAGCCCAAAACTGAACACAAGACTCCAGATGTGGTCTCACCAGCACAGAGTAGACAGGGAGGAGAGTCTCCCTCGACCTGCTGAACACACTCTTTTTAATGTCCCCCAGGAGACCATTGGACCTCCTGGCTACATAGGCACATTGCTGCACAGGACTAGCCCCAGCTTCTACTCACAGAGCCCAGCTCTGCAGCTCCCACTGCTGCCAAAACCCTGACACCTACATCCAATACAAAAAGTTGTAAGATACACTATATTTTTTACAAATGTAATTGCATAGAATCACAAATACACTGTTCTAAAACACACTGTAACTTCTAACCTTCTTATCAACTTGTCTAATATTGATGAGCTGAATACGTTCAAACATTTAAGAACAGAGACAACTGCAGGGACTGAAGAGGGAATTGTGATAATTCTGGTAGGCATATTTTTTCAGAAATTATTTTTATATATTCCCTGTTATGTTGCTATAAAAGGAAACCTGTGAAAATCTACAATGGTGGGGTGGGGGAAAAAAAAGAAAAAAAAAAAGAGTGGTCTAGAAGAGGTATCTTTTAAAAATCAGTATGTTTAATCAGTTAAAATTTGGTGCAGACCTCATGTTTGTCTTTTTTTTTAGTATCACATCTAGATATGGAGCTCAAATGAACTGCACTAAAATGCAAGGAGCTGAATGTTGTGCTCATTGAAAACATAAAGAGATGACTGCAACACTGATTGTCATAGCAACTGGAACTTAACAGACATGAAATATTTTGACATTATTCTGAGACAGAAGCTCTGTACTTATTAACTTACTGACACAATATGAAGAAGGAATCACACTTAGCAGGGCCACCAGCCATTGTAGCAGTGGGGAATGAACAGTGCTAGGAAATTATTGAGGACTTAACTGGAACAGAAAAAATCCTGCAATGCACGTTATATTCAGCCTATTAGAAACATAGAATGTTAGAAACTCCATTCCTCATCAAGATAGGAATGTAGAGAAAAAGACTAGAAGTAATGTGGGACTGAGCATTCATGTTAGAGCAGCAGTAGGAGAGAAAAATTCACTGTCTCCATGGTCTAGGGAGTGGATGAAGAATTGGCTCCTTCTCTAGAGGCTTTCCAGACCCACCTGGATCTGTGGCCTGCCCTGGGTGACCCTGCTCTGGCTGGGGGGTGGACTCAACTCCAGAGGTCCTTTCCAACCCCCACCATTCTATGATTCCTGCAAGCTGTTCCTCTAATAGATCTTCATTTCCAAGGGACTAAACATGAGAAGTTAGTTCAGTCACAGCCACTGAAAGCTTGAGGGTTTTTTTTATTCAAAACTGCCACTGAACACTCTCAGCTGAGGCACTGATGATGTGGGTAGGACTCTGCCGTAGTCTGGGACTAGGCAGGGGAAGAATAATGGACTTTCAAGCACAGTTTCAGGCTAATTTAAATCAGTGATAGGATGATAAAGCTTTTATATCAGAACATCAATTCTCTTACCATAAATATGCTTTAGCATATTTTAATATCACTGATATATGACAATAAATGAGAGCCTAGCTTTAGAGTTATAGACACTACTCAGGTATAGAGTTTCACTGCATGATAGTAACACAGGGAGCAGATAAATCACTACTGCTAGTGCAAAAAATTCCTGAAGTAGAAAGGCATTATTATTATAGAAGAGTTAAGCAAACTGAACAAGGAATTTTGCGGCATCTCCTGATTTAAATATGTAAGAATATTTTACCATTGAGAAGTCACAGACTCAACATTCCTTTCTTTGCACTCCCCTAATCAAATCAATGTCACCACTTACTCCACAGTTGTCCTCTCTTGCTATCTGCTCTGCTCCCTGCTTTAGACCTGCCAAGCTCCCACCAATACTCACTTTGAGCAGCTCAGTGAGGCACCAGACCTGCCTGCCCCTTTCCCACCTCCAGCATGCCCACTCAGCACTGCCCCAGGGAGCTTCTGCTCACTTGGCTCTCAGGGTAGTGAGAGCCTGGCTCTCAGCAGCTGCTGACAAACCCAGCTGTGGCACACAGCTGTCCAGCTCCAAAGACATCAACCACAATTCTACCCACTAACTTACTTTTCTGTTGTATTACACATTCTTCTATTGCTTATTCTCCTCTATCATGCATCCTACATTCACTTATTTGCTGCTGCATACACTAAATGAGCATTGATATTGTCTTCATTAGCAGCAGCACATTTTGCAGTCATTCAACATAACTTTAGGTACTGTATTGTGTCATTTCCTTGTTGGAAAGATTTCTTTGCATAACACTACAGGTATTTCTTCCAGGCAATCTGCTTGTGAATCAGTTACCTACACAAGTTCCATATTAATTTAGTTACACAGCAACAATAATTTGAGATCAACTCTTTCAGACTGGCATAATACTTACTTAGCTTGAAGAATAAAATTAATTTGCTTTTCAAAATAAGTATTTTCCTCCTTAAAACAAATCAATAATACAGTGCTCCTACTAAAAGACACCAAATATGGGACTGTATGTCCCATATAATGAGATACAAACATAAGGATATAATTTTGCAATGTCATTAAAACTGTTTTGAATTGTTTTCATTCCATTTCCATACAGGAGAGAAAATACTGTCCTTTTAATTCTGAACTCAAGGGGGAAAAAAATACTCAGTGAAGGTTCACAGGTGTTTGAAGAGAGCCAGACCATCTCTAAACCCTCAATGTGTTCCAAATTCCCTAGAGTTCAGAATAAACATTGAGGGTTTAGAGATGGTCTGGCTCTCTTTAAACACCTGTGAACCATCACTGAGTATATTTCCCCCTTTTGTGCCATGTAGCAGGTTTACTTCTCCTTCCAAAGCACTTTGATACCAAGACTGTCTCTGTGACTCTGCTGTTACTGGTGTCAAGTGACCCTCCATCTATACCCCATCTTATTCAAACAGGAGCTGAGCACCTCAAAGTCTTTCTAATGCCAAAGGGAACACTTCTTGCTTCAAAGAAGTCATAGTTTAATCTGTAACTGTAGTTTAAAGTTCTGAATTTTAAACCCATAGGAAAGAAATATTTGTATAACTCTGCGTGCAATTTCTTTCATGAGTAAAAAAAAAATACATTATTTTACCTAAAGCCCTTCTTTTTTTTTTTTTTGCTGTAGTCATAAAAATATAAAGTGTTTTTGCTTTTTTTTTTTTTTCTTTCATAAAACAAAGATAAACACTGAGCTGTTTCCTAAAAAAAATTTGTGGATTGTACTCTCACCAACTATTTATTCTCTTTTAAAACCCTGCTAGAGCTTTAGGTTCAGCTGTAGTTCAAGCAAACAAGGAAAAATAATACATGAACTATCCATTTTTTTTTGTCTATATTCAATTAAAGAGGTCTTGAACAGTCTAGACATAAGAAATATTTTGTATTGCAAAACAATATGCCTCAAGTTGGAGTTTGAATTTATTAATAATATAATCAAGTTTTATACCTTTTTCACTATTCAGTCTGTAATCTACAACTCTCTTAGGCTCTAAAAACAATTCATTGTAATTCAACAATACAATAAAATAGGTCTTGAAGGTTATTGGATTTTTCTTTTAGTCAGCTCATCAATCTTTTAAAGCAAATTCTTATTCATAAAACCTATTATGTTCGTTGCAGTCTGGAAAAAACTTCTTTTGACTGTTATTATAAGAAGAGCTAAAGTCAAAGATACAAAAACTATGTTTATAAATGAAGACATGAGAAAAACTGCACAATTCAAAGGATTCATAAATGTTTGATACATTCAGGTTAACATTTACCCTTAATTGTGGATGGAGAAAAAAAACAAATATGCAGGGTTTCCACAACTTTAGGTTGAAGTAAGTTACATTTAATTTACTAATTATGCATTATACTCTGGTATATTGACTGCTGTCCAATAACTATGACTTTAAGCCAATACTCCAAACAATTTTCATTTCAAAAATTACTTGGCTCCTTGAATCTGGATTCAATAATAAGTAAATCAGTAAGTTAATTCTTACTCTTCCATTTTACATTGTTTTGCTATTTAGATACCTGACAAAATTACATCTGCAGAGAAGATGCCACAGAAAAAGTTTTTCATGAACACTGGTATTATTTCCCCCAAACTCCTCATTTTGTACAAAAGTGCCCTCTCTAAAGGTGGCATATGCCAAGGATGCACAGGACCTTTGAAACAGTCCCAGTGTCACTCATTATGTCACTCATTCCCAGTTAGACACATTTCAGCTTCCAGTACAGTCAACTGGAACCCCCTGTCATGCCAGAGAAACAGGTGGGTTTGACCCCTCTATAGCCTGGGCATCAGGGTGCCCTGTGTGCCAGTGTCTACTAAAATCTTATACTCCTGTGGGTCTGATGTGGCAGGCCCTCAGATCCACACAGTCCAGTAAACCTCACTGTCCCCTTCCCTCACCTGGCTGGAGGCAGGGGCCCCCTAACCCTCATCAGAATCACTCCTGTATTTTGGCACTTTGAGGTGCAGACCAGAAAACAGAGCAGCATACACTGCAGCTCACAAGTCAGTGCGAGGTCCCAGCACACTGCAGGGGTTTGTGTCTCTCAGGAATTGCCAAGCTGACAACATACTTTTTCTGAATATTTTGCTAGCTTATCAGGATTCTGTGCTTGTTCAGGGCTGAAATTCCAAAACACTGCAGGTGACCACTGCCCTAGACACTTGCTCATACTCTTCCACACTCCCCAACACTCTTAACTATCCAGCCTCAGGGCAAACCTTTCAATGGTATTCTTGAAAAAAACATGGTGACTCTAAACAATACCTGCACCACATCGAGTAGACACAGCAACAAGACCATGCTGTCTTGGACATCCCAAGGACATTCAACATTCTGTACAGCTGAGAAATTCTCCTGCCTCATCATGCCCATGGACTGGGTGAGATTACTGAAAAATGACAATGCTGCATGCACATAGCAGCTTAACATCATGGCCAGTGGTATCATCATAAGTCAACGTTCCCCAAGAAAACAACGTGAGCATTCTTCCCTGTTTCCCAGAGACAACCAACACACCACAGGGGACACAGAGTACATGAGGCTTTACAGAACATCACCACACAAACAACTGGCCCAACAGTGTGACCACACACCATATAATACATAAAGCATCTACAACAAAGCTAGTTTAACATGCTTTGGTCAGATCTGCAGTCGTCTTAACCCACTGGGCCCCATACTGGGAGCCAAAACAAGTGTGTTGGTTGAGGCTCAGGCAGCCACAGAGCTCCCTGCAGCCCTCACTGCCTGTCCCCTGGCCCCAGAGGGATGGGAAGGAGAATCAGGACAAAAAACTGTAAGAGTTTGGTTGGATTTTTGAAAAGATTTTCAGGCAAAGATATAACTTAAACCCATGTCTCTGAAGTGTACTAATACCTTTAAGAGCCCGATGTTGATAGATTTGACAAACTGCATTGGTCTGTAGACTGAGATACACTTACCAGCTGAAGCTCTTCAAATGACAGAGGATTAGCACTGGTTCTGTGGAGGATTTTCTGGCCCATAATGGACATGTGAGCAACCCTGCCTTTGAGGGCCTTGACTACTAGCAGGGCATCAGGCCTCAAGGTCGCCTTGACATAAGGAACCAGGGCCTGCAGCTGAGGTAACCAACACCTGCAGAATGACACTGTTGCAAGAGCACCGTGTGGTAACCAATTGGAACTTTGCTCTGCACATGAGCAGTTTAGCTGGACCAGTCAGAAGCTGTTGAATGTTACATGTCCAGTTGTTAAAGGTGTCTATGTTGGTTAAGAGCCTTAGTAAAGCTGCCACTCACCCCATCAGATTGATCCCCGTGTGATTTGTCCAGATCTCCTGCATGGTTCAGCAATGATTCGGGAATCCTTGCTCTGGAATCTGAAAGAGTTTAAAGGGTTAAGCAACAGACTGTACTTTAAATTCTCAGTAACATGCCATCAACATTTCTTTTGTGTATGCATTTAAAAATATTTCTCTACATTATATTTTGTATTTTTTTTCCTCAGGCTTTTTAATACTTAACCCTCATAACCAATCATCCATAAAAATGAATAATTTTTAATAATAAGATTTTGTCTAAACAGTTTCCAAGATTCACATAAATTTCAATCTTTCAGGAACTATCACCTCCAATACAGGAAGTTTAAGAAAAAAAGCAAAATAGCGGAAGAAAAAAGAAGACCATTTAAATAAAAAGATAAGAAATGTCTGTATTAAAGCTCAAACAATAAAAATAACTTCTATTCACCATTAGATTTGTTTACCAAAATGAATGCTGTGTTTAGTACCAAAACATGTAGTCTGGTAGAACATCTGCTTGTATTACTTAGAAAAATCACTGAAAGTCTTTGGTTGGAAGAGACCTTCAGGATTATCTAGTCCAACCTTCAACCCAACACTGCCAGCTCACCACTAACAATGTCCCTGAGCACCAGGTCCACAGGCCAGTTAAATGCCTCCAGGGATGGCAACCCCACCACTGCCTTGGGCAGACCATTCCAATGGGTGATAACCCTTTCAGTGAAGAAGTGTTTCCTAACATCCAGCCTAAACCTCCCATGGCACAGCTTGCATCCACTCCCTCTGGTCCTGTCACACATCACCAGGGAGAACAGGCTGTCCTCTCTCCATTCTCTTGTCAGGCAGCTGTAGAGCATGAGAAGGTCTCCCCTCAGCCTCCTCCAGACTAAACAACCCCAGTTCCCTCAGCTGCTCCTCACAGGACTTGTGCTCCAGACCCTTCTCCAGCCTTGCTGCTCTTCTCTGGCCATGCCCCAGCACTTCTATGTCCTTCTTATAGTAAGGGGCCCAGAACTGAACCCAGTATTCAAGGTATGGCCTCCCCAGTGCCCAGCACAGCCGTAGTATCACCTCCCTGTTCCTGCTGGCCACGGTGTTTCTAGTACAGGCCAGGGTGCCACTGGCCTTCTTGGCTACCTGCACCCACTGCTGACTCATATTTAAGTGACTATCAATCAATACCCACAGGTCCTTTTCCAACTTGCAGCTTTCAAGAAAACAGATTTAGTAGCCACTTGGATAGAAAGAGTAAAAATACTGAAAAACGATGCTTTTTATACCTTACCAGCTTTAAAGACAAATTCAAAAATCCATTATTTTGGTTAAAAGAAAACTCTGTATTCTACATTACTTAATAGAAGGCAAATGGACCTGTTATTCATAGTCTAGTTTGAAACAAAAATAAATATTATTGCTACTCTATAATTTATGTAAATGGTGTTGATCTGGATATCTCCCATTAAAGACACCCATAGTTCAATAAATTATGTAGTCTGTTAATTGAAACTCATTTAATTTTAAGATCAATTTTTGAAGTCATTGAGGGTCATTTTCCTTCAGTGTGGTCAGAAACATTCAAGGTTTTCCCCACAGTTAAATGGAGATGTATATATGTTTCAGATGAAGTGCATATAAATTACACAAAAGTTCTAATTCTAAAATTTTTCATAGTTCTTATTAAAATATAATTTATAAGCTTTCATAAGATTCACCTTTTCTTCCTCAAACTATAGGAGTAAAAGGTGCAACAAGATCCTTAGTTGCTACCATTTAGTTTAAGTCTTTAGTTAAAATAAATTGGCTCTGATCTTGGTTCATGTTCTCAGAGAGGCTAATTTTAACCCTTCCTCGTAAACAAAAAAGTAATAACAATTTGTCTTCAAAGCAATTCCCAGTGCTCACGGGCAACTTAGATTTGAATGAGGGGGTGTGTGTGAAAACTTTCCAAAACCATTCTGTGAAAGACTTTAATCAATATGCATATAATGATTTAAGATTATCTCCTCTATCCCATTATTTCAAAAGGTCACTGGTTTATGAGTGTGTATATACTGGGCTCTTTGACTGGTACTGATACTATTAATAATACTATTTATTTCAATTCCGTTTTATGTGTGGAATAATTCTACTTGCTCTGACCAACACACAGTCTGGTCAGCAGTTAGGAGTTGTCCTGCCATCTTGGTATTTATTTTTACATTATTATTCCTGTGCTTATTTTTCCCTCTTCTTCACTTTGTTTCCCTTAGAGACTATTTTGCCAAGTAAATCAATAACTCCACAGCTCTCATTGATTTCATTTATTAATGGACTGCTTTCTCATTATATTCTCATCTGCCTTTCTTAAGTATCTGTACAGTGTTTTGTGCAGACTGGTATCTGCAAACCTGTGCACAATCAGATGTCTTGGCCAAATGATCAACACAATGTTAGAGGACTACCCACAAAGGTAGGATCCTAGCAGTAGTTTAGGAACTGTGGCAGTGTTGATGAGGAAAGCAAAACAGGCACATGAAGCTTATACACTACATTTATCCATGTTTCCTCTCAAAGCCAACCAGCTGTAGCACAAAGCATAGCAGCTCCACGACAGACGTTCCATGGCTGGACATCATTAGGTAACCCCTTAGATTTTGCTCTAAGATAATTTTTATGGGGTTTTTGAACATTAGGCATGGCTGGCAAGTCATGTAGCTCTGCAAGGGCACAAGCAGCCCCTACATGAAACAGTCATGTTGCTTCAATGATGACTGTGAAAAGAGTTTATGAACAATAAATAAATCAATTTCAGAAAATGGGAAGTCTTTTAGGGACTAGCAGTAACTGTTACCAATGTAAGAGAAGACAACCAGACTTGATGTGTACATTGTCTTTGCCTTACTCCTACCATGATTGGTAATGTAGACAAAATATACAGCTACAATTAGCAGAACCTAAAAATATGGAGACTTGTCTGTTTGTTTTAAAATACGGTACGTTACAAATACTGACTAAATGTGATGTACACACCCATGTAGTTACAAATTCAAACTACTCTTTAACTAGCTTCAGTTCTGCATCCACTCACTTGTTCTGGAAGATGTATCAAGACATGAGCTGTGGGGCAAGAAAGAGCTCTTGCCTGCATTAAAGAATGTCTGCAGCCCAAGGTAAGGGAGAGGGAAATGGAATTAAAATAACATCACCTATATTATATAAAGGCACTATTAAAGCATAAGTAGATATTTCATAATAGATTTCAAAAATCTCAGTACTTCTAGTCAAAGAAAATCAGTAACTCTAATTTTGTTAGTGTTCTGAAAAATAAACACAAAGGACTGGGGGAATCTTAGTTTTAGGCAAAGGCAAATGCTGCTAGTCGTAAGTAATTACTGACTCCAGAGGATAACAGTGATTTTAGTGAAAGCCAGTGAACAGAAATAACTACTTTCCAAAAAAGGGTAAGCTAGACTAGAAAGAAATCTGTATTAGATTTGGCCCTCAAATATTAAACTTTAAAATGGCTGTCAACAATCCTGAAATGTTTTCTGCATTTCTTGGTTTCTCTATTTTCTTACATTCAGAGCAAGAAAAAAATGTGAGAGAAGACATCTTAATAGAAAATCCATGCTGAAAGTGAAGAATAATAAATGTATATATTGATAAAGATTGTTAGTGGCAAAGCCATGCTAATCAGGTTAATAACTGTCAATAGACATAAAAGAGGGCTAGAGTAATACAGTGCATTAAACCACTAGAACTACTCGCATAACTTTGTTTTCTTTTTCTCACTTGTTTAGCAAAATAGAACTTATATAGAACCTTATATGCATCACACATATCCCAACTCCACTTGCTAATTAACTGCTGCTATTCCCCTGCTCTTTTAGTTACCATGGCTTGAGCTAGACAGTCAGCTTTTCCAGGGATTTACCTTCTTGGCCCTACACCTGATTCAGCTGTCACAATCTTGCTTCTTTTGTGAAGATCATTACAGTATTTCAGTCTCCAGAGCAACTAATCAATGTTCTACTAGTTTTCTAGAGCACCCCATTCCTCTTTGAAAAATAATGGAAAAATAATTGAAACAGATAAAACAGAAAAATATCATCACATCAAAGCGTTTCAGAGCTTTATACAGTAAAAACAACGAACTCAAGAATTCTGAAAGAGCCAATACTGAACATACTGGATTTTTATCAAAAATTCTGGGGTTTTCTTAACGATGTATCACTGCACTCCAGGTACACACACCCTTCCCAAACCAACAATATACCTTGATAGTTACCACTGTATTTCTCTCAGTCCGAAAAAAAAAATCCTGTTTACCAAATCTTTAAAGCAATATTAAAATGCAATTCTAAACTGTAGTGCTATATCCTCTGCTACAAAGTCAGTTCATATTTTCCCACAAATGATAGGAAATTACACTATGTATATTCACACCTTTCAGTATAATCACAAGTTTAGGGTCCTGAACTATGCTTATTTACATGAGTGGTTCTGTCTGTGCTTAGATTCCTTGACACCAGCAAGAGCTCCGTGCCTGCCTGCACCAAAGCACAACCAGTGTCTGCTGAAATCTGTGATCTGAGCTGGCTAAAATTGGGACAGTCACTTTCCAGACCACAATTTTGAGGGGATCAGAAAACGAAGAATTAAACAATGGAGAACTAAAAAAAGGAGATTAGGTAGGGAAAGGTAAAATCTCCCTTACGTTCTATTTGCCTTCCCAGAGATTACAGAAGCAGAATAAGGATGTGCTCTCTATTTTTGTGTTGCCTCTTTGGCAGATCACATCTATCCCATTCATTCCACTCATGGATAGGGGGTTTAAGGTTTTGGGGAACATTGTAAGCTATGGCATGAGGAGAGCTAATGAGAACTGTGATTTACTGCTTCAACAAAATTGAACCTCTGGCTCTCAGATGATGTTGACAGCCAGCAGATCTCCAGTTCTGTTGGAAAGCAACTAAACCACAGAGGTGAAGTGGTCAAATTTCTATGATGTGTCATGTCACGTCCTGTCCAGATAGCTGGTCAAAGGAGAAGAGTAAATTCCAAAACTACAATAGATATAAGTTCTGCAAGACCAGTCACAGCTGATGACTCAGGAAGGGATCCATTACACCACCTCAAGGCAGATTGCTATGCTGTTTGAAATACTCTGATATCAGAGACATTTGCATGGGTCTGTCAAATCTGGAAACTCACACCAGGCTAAGATTAAACAGGATACCCAGGACATCTCCAAGAACAATAAATGCTTCAAATTAGGCAAATGGATCAAGCTCAGAGTGTTAAATTGCTTGTCTTGTAAATCAGCAAGTTTAATGGTCTCTTGATATGAACATCCTCCCCAGCTTATGACTGTATATTAAAATATAGAACACCACTCCTTTGTTCTGACATTGACTATCTCCTTACATCAAAAACCTCATCAGAATATTCTATTCTGCCTTATTTTATACACCAACCCCAGTGATTTATGTACATGCTAATGAACCTCTGAAAAACAAATCTTTTTTTGCTTAGAACAACACACAATTTTAAACATACAACTTTAGACAACTGAGGTAAGATTTAAACCAAAATTCCTGAGTGAATTTTCTATATCCCATTCCCGTATCACAAACTAGAAGATTCCAATAAGGGTGTTTCAGGAAAGATATGGACAGGTTAGAGCTCCAAAATTTCAGTGGAATTGGAGGATCCAATCTTGTTGTAATGCAACATGTAGAGCTGCAAAATTGTTTGGACTGCATTATTTTTTTAGTCTCAAAACTGTCTTGTGGTCAAAAAGGAGCAGAGCAAATAGCTGGACGTGGCAGCACCCAGAGCTCCTTGCCAGGAAAAATACAAAGTTCCTGGTTCCCCCTCAGTCCTGACCCTGTCCCACTTCTAGTGCAATCTTTCCCAGATGGAGGGGACACCATGAGTGACACCTGCCCTGTGGTGACTGCCAAGTTTTTCCAGCCTCATCCACTTTTGACCACAGTAGAGATTTAGTTCAGGACCAGAAAATGATCCTGTGGCCACCAAGTCACTATTAGAACAAACTGGCACCCACTCTGGCCAGCCAAGCCCCATCGTGTGCTGAGCAGCCCAAGGTGATGTCTGGCACCATTTTCTAGGAGTGGCAGAACCCCATTTACTAACCAACTTTACAGTCATTAAAGAAATGAGAGAAAAATCACACCATTTGATTTCAAAATTGGCCTTGCTTTGAGTTCAGAGCTGTTTGTGTACAAAGTTTTACGCTGTGTCTCTCAAGACACATCAGCAATAAAAACCATTGATGCTGCCTGCATTTATTCACACTGCTTTGACAGAAACTTCATCTTAGAAGTGGAGAAGGCTGAAGGGATTGCTGACCTCTTCTGTAATGCTCTGCTACCTCTCTGCTCCTCTCTGCACTGGGCACTTTCTGCCCTAGAAAGATTATTTAAGCCTAACTAGTTACACATTCTCTTTTTCAAACCAATGGTTTGGTAAATCATTTCAGCACCAAACCCACAATGCACGAAGTTTATTCTTGCCCCATTCACACGTCATGTGTGAGTCAGCCTGTGGGATACAGATGACCATGCATGTTGACTTCCTAGAGATAACACAAAAGAATGCAGTGACCTGAGGTACCACATTTAGTATCAGAGTTCCTTCCTCTCTGTTTGGAAAGCTTGTGATCATTTAGAATTTTACTGGGCAAGAGACAAAGAAGCACGTGGAAATACACTTTAGAGCACCTTTGTTTTCAGGATGATGTAAACAGAGGCTGAGGAAAGGAATATGTATTGCTATTGGGTTTTCTAAATGCACCTTATATATATTTACCTTTCAAAACAGAGAGAAAAAAATTAGGGAAAATAATATTTCTCAAGCCAGACACCAAGTCAAGTTTCATTTTTCAAAATAATTTGTGAATTCTGTCAAGGTATATAGAGCAGTAAATGAAACTACCTGCTGCTCTGGGCAATCTGGGACAATGTAAAATGATGAGAAAAGAGAACGGTATAGTAATTTGTTTAGGGAAAAGAGAAGGCATTTTACTGATCTAAAAGAATAAGGAGCTATTAACTATTAAATTAACTATAAATAACTGGTCATAGGTATTAGTACCTTTTCAATGTCTGACAATTTATGAAATACGGTCATATAGTTATGCAGTCTTTAAGAGGCATTTGAAAATGCTTTAACTTTTGGCGGGCCTTGAATTGTTCAGTTCCTTTATTTGCACTTACTTGCATGTTTTCTACAGTTGTTTTGCAGAGCTTTTCCCAGTCCTGCTGCCTGACAGAGGTGCATGGGGCTCCATGGCACAGGCTACACCCTGGAGCGGGTGTCCCCGTAGCTCCTCGTGCCTGCTCTGCCTGTGAGCGGCCCTACGCTATGGATACCCCACAGATCTGGCCAGCCCTCGCCAGCATCCACACTGCACACTAGACACTCCCTCTGCTCACCGGCAACACAGAAGCAGCAAAGCTGCGCGACACCAGAAGCGTAAACGCTATGTGGGCAGCTCAGGGTTCCGACCCCGCCAGAGGCTGAGCACCACACGGCTGCTCACACCCCCGCTCCCACACACCGGGAGGGAGAGAAAAGCGGGTAAACAACAACAACAACAACAACACCAAAGCCCTGAGGGGTG
The DNA here is from genome assembly GCA_025447755.1 of Corythornis vintsioides. Classification (NCBI taxonomy): domain Eukaryota; kingdom Metazoa; phylum Chordata; class Aves; order Coraciiformes; family Alcedinidae; genus Corythornis; species Corythornis vintsioides. The sequence goes on from JAOEGS010024012.1 coordinate 20,517, forward strand.
AAACAAGGAGAACTTAACAGGGCAATGCCGATACGGAAGAAACAACAGTAGTAAGGGCAAAGCAACACCACACAACACAAAGCCGTGAGCGGAGCCGCAGACTCTGCTCCAGCCCTCTCTTTGGCGCCTCTTCTGCTCCCGTTTTATATGGCAGGCGGAGGGCGGAGCCGCCCCAGCTCCCGTGGGCATTAACCCTACCCAGGCTGCACACCGCAGTCGCGGTTTCCTTCTCCAAATGGGAACAAACCACAGAATTCAACAGAATTTTTTTTTTCATTGTTGATTTAATACTTTGTTTTTAGCTTCCACAAATATCCTGGATTTTCATTTTTCTGAGCTGTTTTCCATGCACAATTGAAGCACTCCTGTATTTCTCCCTCATGCCAAAATGGGTTTGTAGTAGCCAAGGATGTCACTTTAATCAGATTTTTTTGTTGCCTGTGCAAATCTGCCCTTGTTACTCTGAGGACATGTGAATGTAGCTTTAGCTCCCAGCCTTCTCCTTTTGCCCTCCCAGACAGCCCTTAAGCGTTTGCAAGAATCGTTCTGTGCATGCAGTGTGCTCTGTAGAGCTGACCCACGAGCCTGCAAGGCAACCTAAAAGAAACTCCACTTAACCTCTCATTAAAAATGTAAAGCTTATTTTACCCTGCTTACATACGGACCAAAAGCCCTGCCTTACTCCTCCAGAAAAGCACCTACTCTGGGAGCTAATGCTGTGTGCTTGTTAAGGCAACTTACAGACTGTGCTATACCTATAGGTATATCTAAACAAAAGACCCATAGTTAGCATAAATGCTATAAGCAGATAGATAAATTATATAATTCTACTTATGGAAAGTCATTACACAATCTCTGCTTGATATTTCAATAACATTGATTTTTCCGAGTAAAACAATCTGAAGTAACTGCCATAGAAATGCTGGTTTCCTCAAAAAGGTCTGAAAAAAAAAAATTATCCTGTCTTATTACATAAGGATATGTGGAATGTAGATACATATGTATGCCTAGAAAGCAGACAGCTGATTTGTAAGGACACCTGTTTCATGACTTCTGTATAAAAACTAAAACCATGAGACTTCAGTGACAAATTAAGCATGCAGCTACACAAAGCATACAGAGCAGGAGATAACAGACACTAGTGAACACAAGAGCTCTGAGGTGTTAAGGAGGCTTCACTGGGTGTTTGCAACAGATTAGAAGGAGGCAGGATAGAAGAAACAAAATTATCTTGTTTTTATGGGAAAAAGCAAATATATTATAAAACATTTGGGGGGGGGGAAGTCTTGTGAGATTATATAAAATTTATTATGGAATATTTTTAAAGGATTGTAGAAGATGCAAAATTAATTCTGGGATGTTTTGAGGAAAGTCCAGAATCAGGAAAAGAGATGAGGGAGGACAAATCATATAAATATTTGTGTATTTATCAAAGGTATAAAAGGGGCTGGCAGCATGTACCACAGGGGCTGTCAGCACACATCTCTGAGTCCCTGCGTGATCATAATTGTCAGACCAACTTCTTACTATACTCTATTTCTGATTATTTTCTCTTTGTGTCCCTCTTCATCTCCAGATGTCTGCTGAAAATACAACACAGCAGAAAAGAACAGTCTAGGAGGTTCCTGGAGTGTGGAAGATGGCAACACCTCTGGTGAGAGAGACAGCTAGGGAAGGCTCCCTGCTAGACTTGCTGTTTGTGAACAGAGAAGGACTTAGGGATGATGTGGTGGTTGGAGACCATCTTGGGCTTAGAGATCACGAAATGATGGAGTTTTCAGTTCTTGGGGAAGGAGGAGGGTCAGTAGAACTGCCACCTTGGAATTCAGGAGAGCAGACTGACTTGGTGAGGTTCCTGGATTAGAGTCCCTTGGGAGGCAGTCCTGAAGGGAAAAGGAGTCCAGGAAGGCTGGACATTCCTCAAGAGGGAAACCTTAAAGTTGAGGAGCAGGCTGTTCCTGTGCACTGAAAGACAAGCCAGTGGGGAAATAGATTGGTTGGATGAACAGAGAGCTTTGGCTGGAACTCAGGAGCAAAAGGAAAGTCTATGGCCAATGGAAAAAGTGAAAGACAACTCAGGAAGAGTACAAAGAATCCGTGAGGCTATGCAGGAGAAAATTAGAAAGGAACAAACATCTTAAAGGATATAGCATAAAGGATTCTGAGCCTTCTATCAGGACATCAAGGAAATAAATGGCTAGAATAAACACCATTTATTCCAAAACACAACTGAACTTTCCTTATTCATTAATTGTTGACAAGAATAATAAATCTCTTTAGATGGGAGCCAAAATTCACACTAAAAGTGATACACTGTGATCTGGATCTACCATTTAAATTAGTTGGATGGCAGAATTAGCAAGGATGGATTAAGAGATTTAATGTAAACATCCTGGAGACATGAGGACAGAATTAATAAAACACTGATTTGTCTGAGATATTCAGTGATATAACATGTGTCTCACATCATTTACAACCTGTATCCAATGGTATCCTGGGAATGATAAATGCATTAGTTCTCAAAGGTATCAACTGTAGAATTCTTTCTCTACTTGGAAAGGAAAATCTATACCCTGGGACCCAGGAGGGAAATACAGATGATGAAGTGCTATTCATATTCAATCAACATTCAAATATGTTTCATAATGAAAAGCACTTTTATTTTAGCTGTAGAAACAAACTCATCCCAGAATAACAAGCTTCAATAGAATGCTCTGCCCACAAATAAATTCATTTTGGAAGAGTCAGAATCATGCATATGACCTCAAAAGGCAATTCAAACCTTAGATTTAGGGCATAATCGTGGTCTGGTCACCCTATAATCTCTTATCCTTGATGATACAGGAAAACTTTACAACATATGGTCTAAAAGGCTGTCTTCAAATGTGATTTTATCCTGTGCTGTTATCATGCTCTTTAAAACTCACTATGATGGAGGGAATTAGAAGGGCAATATGGTTGTTTATTAATTTCTTCTTTACCCACTGAAGCTGTGAATTTGTGTTTAAAAGTGAGCATCATAACTAGAAGCCTTATTACTTAGTATTAGAGCACACACATATATATATGTCACAAACACTAACATTTTTAGACATTTTTACTTCATTTTCATGGTTTAATTCTGGTAGGCAGCTCAGTCTTACACAGCAACTTGCTCACTCCTTAATGGTATAGGGGACACAATCTCATTCCAACTCTCCTGCCATGGACAGGGACACCTCCCACTACACCAGGTTACTCAAAATACCATCCAACCTGACTAAGAACACATCCAGTAATGTGATGGAGCATCCACAGATTCCCTGGGCAACCTGTTCCAGTGTCTCACCACCCTCAGAGTGAAGAACTTTCTCCTAATACATAATCTGAATCTATGCTGCTAGAATCTATGGCTATCTTCCAGATGGAAGCCATTATCCCTCATCCTATCACTACAAGCCCTTTCAGAAAGTCCCTTCCCAGCTTACATGTAGGGACCCTTCAGATACTGGAAGGCTCCAATAAGATCCCCATGATTTTATATATATATATATATATACACAAAACCAGTATCAACCCAAAACCTCTGCTGACAATTACATCACCATCACCACTGATGCTGGGAAGCAAGCACTGGGGAATTCCCAGACTGAAGTCAGTGGCAGATGGGAACCAGATTCAGGAGCTGGATTCTGAAACTGGATTCAGGAACACACAGGCTGGGATTGAAGGCAGAATGGACAGAGTCCTCCTCAGACACTGGCAATTGAAAAAGAGAGTTTTACCCTTGTGGTCCTTCAGTTTTATACTGAAAATGACATATATGGGCTGGAATCCCTTGTTGGTCAGTTTGGGGTCACCTGTCCTGTCTGCTCCTCCCTGCAGGTGCAGCCTTTCACTTTCTGCACCCCCCAGCATGGCACACAAGATCCAGCAGTGGCCTTGGTCTGCACACCAACCCTTGGCAGTAACTCTAAGCATGGGGTGTTATCCTTGCCAGAAGCAGACACTGCCTGGGAAAACAGGCTGCTAACTTCAGACAGGGCAGTGAGTTAGAAGAAAGTAAAAATGAGCTGAAAAGTAAAATCACTGAACAGCATGAAATTCTGTTCTAACTCAAAGCAGGACACCTTCTCACCCTCTGCACACACTGCAGAGAATTAGAAATCTCTTTCCTACCAGCTGTAAGTATCTTTACTAAAATAATGAGATTAAGGAACCCGCTTTCCAGTATGAGAGAGATTTGTGTTTTTCAGCATCTCCTATTGGAAATCAGGCTCTCTAGTTACTTTTTGCTTCTACCAACTGTATCCACTAAATCTTTTAAAGTCTGTATCTCTATTAGGGCTTGACCTATGTAATATATATCATTGAAAAAGACACGATGCAGAACATTTATTATCCTTAAAGGACATATATATCTTTTGATGTTTTGGTATTTCATTCCTTACAGCAGATTTTGCTACTGCACCAGATACATAAGAGACTACATCCCTATAGCATAAATTCAGAGTGTGGGGAGACTATTTGTAAAGAGGCTATCTTTGCAAGATGCATAAAGGCCATATATGCTTATCATAACAGTAAAAACCTGATTGAGCTTCCCTGAAAGTTGATGAGAACCTTTTCACTGACTCCCACAAGAACTGAGTGCTATTTTCAACTATCATATGTCTTGCTTATGAGGGCAGATTCTTTGGGAAGAAAAATAAAGATTGCTCATGAGTAAGAATTTCAAGAGTGGGTTCACTAAAACAGGTAACAGTCTTCTACATCACACCATTAGCTAAATCCAGCAATCTGGAAAAATAGTGTCATGCCAATGTTATTGTCGACTGATATTAAATGGATCTAGTTGAAATTTTATGTAGGAAGAAAAACTTTAGAGAGCACATGAAGCAGCTGGTCTTGCATACAAGTACCAATAAAAAATAAACTGAGAGTGATTTAACCTGTCAGAAAGGTGTTAGTCAGAGTATCATGGAATAACTCTTCTCCAGTAAGTTTTAGTGTTTAAGTTTTTACAGAAATGATGGAGAAATTTAACAGGTTGTGGATGGGAGTGTTCACTGACACTCAGCTACTGTTAGGAACAGCATCTGTACCCAAGAATTTTCTAGTGAAAGTGGTACAGCAAAAGCTTTGCAGGAATTGGAAGAAGACAGGGATAGGGATTTTGACTCACTGGGAAAAAAGCCAAACTCAAATTACTTTATTTCTAAGATCACCAGGTGTTCAATTGTGGGTAAACAGTTCTTAATACAGATTCACCAGCCTAACTTTAGGTTCCTGAAGAGTAATTATTCAATCATTTGTTTTAAATTCAGTATTAGACATGACAGACATGAAGACTACACACAATAAGTGTGGAAGAAAACAAAGGTTATTTTAAGGTTAACTAAAGATGGATTGGGGCAGCATCCCTGCAGGAAGAGGGCAGGGGCTGCCTTTAGTAGATTCAGCAGGTCCCTTCCAGCTCCACAGCAGCCCCATGGCAAACACAGATGAGCTCACGGGAGGCTGGTAGCACCTTGGTGGAAACATCCTTTAGAAAAAGAAAAATGCCAGAGAGCAGCAAGGACTGAGGGAAAAATAACCCAAAGTCAGCAAAGATCCTGTAAACTCCATGGTCAGAGAAGAAAGAGGGGAAGGAGATGGTCCAGCCCATGGAGAGGATCACACTGGAGCAGCTATCCACACTGTAGCCCGTGGAGGTCCCCACAGCAGAGTAGGTGGATAGTTCCTGAAGGAATTGATGCCCATGGAGAATGTACACTGGAGCAGATATTCCTGAAGAACTGCAGCCCATAGAGGACTCACTGCAGCAGGTTTATCCTGAAGAAGGGAACCCATGCTGGAACAGAACAGCCCAAGGAAGACAGAGTGGCAGAAATTAATTGTTATGCTCAGATTAATGCCCATTTGCCATCCACCCTGCACTGCTTGGGGAGAGATTTGGAAATTATTAGCCTGGGACAAAAAGGTGTAGAAGGAAGGTTATAATTTTGTCCTTGTTTTATTCCTTCCAAATCTATTTTAATTAACAATAAATTAAATTACTTTTCATGCCCAGGGAGGTTGTGGAGTCTCCATCTCTGGAGACACTTAAGACCCACCTGGATCTGTTCCTGGGTGACTTGGTC
>JAOEGS010024015.1:0-80386 GCA_025447755.1 Corythornis vintsioides
GTGATATATATATATATTTAAAGATATTTCAAGTTCATCTCTACCATATTTATTATTAAATATAGATATATATTTAATTAATAAATTTCAGGCATATTATAGATTTACAGGAGGTTACAGGTTTCCTGTGTGTGTAGTGTCTGTTGCTTGCAGCAGAAAGGGTTCTGAATGATGGCAGGGTCAGGGATTTGGGGTTCACTAAACAAACAAAAAAGAGGGGGGGAAAAAAAGGAAAAGTCCAGCAGAGGGCTCTGCAGACCCAGCAGCCCTGGGAAGAGGATGAGGATGAGGGAGAGAGACTCAGCCATTAGAAAAGGGAATGGAAATAATAATAATTAGAATTGAATATATGCAAACGCAGTATCAAACAGCCCCTGGTGGTAGTGCCATCACTGTCCCCACTGGTGCTGTGCAGCAGGCACTGGGAGAGTCCCAGTCTGGGCAGAGCTGGGAGCTGTGTTCAGGGGCTGGATTCTGCTGCTGAACTCAGAACACCCAGATCAGGATGAGGGCAGAATGGGCAGAGTCCTCCTGGGATGCTCTGAGGATGGATCCAGAAGTGGATCCAAGCTGAGCAAAGCTGGGTGAGCCCCTCCTGACCCCTCAGCTTTGTGTCACAGATGCTGTATCTGCACTGGGGTCCCTCACTGGTCAGTAATAAAGATAGTTAATAATTAATAAAATTGTTTTGAGGTGAATTGTCGTGGCTTTTGCCTGAGATCCTCTTGCTGTCCCAGGGCTAACACTGGGGCTACAATTCTGGAAGCTGGTGCTGATCCTGGCTCCAGCCCTTTGGAAAATACACATACTTCAGCAAAACCAATGAGTTCTGATGAATCCTTACCTTTTAGGGGTGGTGGCTGTGTGTTCTGAGTCCACGTGGTACCTAAAAGTGAGCAAACAAGCAGTTTGTGCAGCTGCCAAAGCTTTGTGTGTTCTCAGGCTGAGTTTTCTCAGCTCTTCCCAGAGAAAATGAGTGGCAAACCCCTCTTCCCTCCTGCCCAGGACTACCAGAGCAATGACAACGACCAGGCTGTGGTGGAGATCTGCATCACCCGCATCACCACGGCCATCAGGGAGACTGCTTCCATCGAGAAGCATGGCAAAGCCCTCGTGGCTCTCTGGGAGTCCTGCCTGGAGCACAACCTGAAGCCATCTGGGAAAGATGAGGACACTCCACACGCTAAAATAGCATCTGACATCATGAGCTGCATCCTGCAGGTAAGGCTGAGCTGGAAGCAATTAATTCCTTGGCTCTTTAGCTTTATATTTTAAATTATCCTCTTTTTTTGGTGGTCATAATTCACGTTTTTCTGTGCTTGCCTTTGTTTAAACTATGACCCCCAAAGTTAACCTGTATTATTACATGTATATGGCATTTCTTGCAGCCAATCAAAAGCTTTGCTAGCTTCCTTATCTTTAGCTATCTTTGCCTGTTTGGTGCCAGATTTCATTAATTCTGTTAATCTGAAGCATTTGCTTTCCAGCAAACTGAAGTGGGAGGCACAGAACTCTGATTTTCTGCAGTTCCAGGGTGATTCATTAGAAAGCAGTTCACACCAGGGAAGAGGTTATTCCTTCAAATCATCCTGGAAGGTGGCAGAATGCCAGAGATTGGTGACAAGATGAAATTTAGGTCTTTAAATACCTTGTGGGTAACTAGGATCTGTGTTTGAGGGGCGTTTGGATGTGGGTTTGAGGGACGTGGTTTAGGGGTGAACTTTAGGGTTTATGGTTGGACTGGATGATCCCAAGGGGCTTTTCCAACCTGATTATTCTGTGTTCTCCAGTAACCCTTGGTTTGGAGAAGCTGAGCCCAGGCACACACAGAAAACTGACTAAAATCTACTCTAAATAGAGGGCTAAAACAAGTTATGCTCTGGCTTGGGGAGTTAAATTTCTCTGAGTATTTTACTACACCTTGGAGGCAGAAACAGCAAGATCACAAAGGCATTTAGGTCCCCAAAACGCAGAAACTCAGGGTTGTTTGCAGGGTTTCAGCTGTGGGTGCAACTCAGAGGGACCAGTTGGGTTTTTTTTGCCTCTTAAATCAGATGTTCTTGGGGTTTTCTGGCATTATTTCACTATAAAAATTCAAACTGTAGAGGCACAGCTATGTCACTCTCCCCTGGGGCACTGCATAGCCCCTTGTAGGAGATATTGTTTCATTAACTTACTGAGATTCCTTACCTAGTTCAGCTGAAAATCTTTAAAGAAACAAAGAGTTTCAGGGAAAAAAATAACACCAATGATGAATTCACTTCAAGGAAATTTGACTTTAGATTCCTCCAGCAGGATCAGTGCTGTTTACCCCAATCTGCCACTCTGAAAACACACCAAAAAAAAAAATGTATTATAGCAAAATACAGAGACTGAACATTGTAAAATCATTTTATCTTTGTGGAACTTCAGCATTCTTCTGAAATATGATTTTTAAAGTGTGCAGTGGCTCATCTAAGCTTCCAGTTTGTGCTGCTGGCAACTCTGCCTGCCTCAAACCAACCCCTATCCAAAGGGTTTGGGGATTGTGCTGTGCTGAGGATTATTGCAGGAAAAGGATTCGCTGAAACGAAAAGAGAAAGTTCTAAAAGTACATTTACTGCTCCCTGAAACAGAGCTGTCACCAGCCAGTTCCTCTGCATAGAGAAGGCTTGAAATGGATTTCTACAGAAGAGATTGAGGGATGTTTGGAGTAGTGATGAATATCTGACAGCTGGGCTGAATCTTTCCCTGTTTCTGTTGATTTTAGCAGCAGGGAGCTCCCCTGGGGTTGCAGGCAAGTCTCTATCACACTGTTAAAATCTGGTTTTCATTGTCACCTTCACATTTCCACCAGTGTGCATTCAAGCCCTGGTATTTATAATGGGACAGATGAAACCTTTCTCCTTCCATCTGCATTCCAACCCTTTCTTAACTAGGGATTTTATCTGTGTTGGGGAAAAATAAAACTCTTCTTTGGAATTTTCTTAGCCCTTTTAAATCCCAGTCAGAGGGCCAAACCTTATCTTTCTGTGTGGAGTCCTAGAGCATAACTTGGAGGCAGAATTTGGCTCCTGCTCAGTGGTGCCTCTCAGCTAAATAGATTGAGGCACGATGTTGATTTAAACATGCTGCTGCAGCATAAAACTTGAGTTGTTTGAAGGGGTTTTCTCGTTAAAGATGCAGGTTTTGGTCAAATGGAAGCTGCCACAGTGAGCTGTCTTGGCATCTAGGAGATGCTGCAGCCCCTCTTTTCTTAGGGTCCAGTAGAAAGGGGCTGTCCTGCAGCACCCCACTGCTTGGTAGGTCTCTGTTGTTGGGGAATGGAGGGGAAAAATCTTAATAAAATCTTCTTTTTGAGGAGCATGATGCATGATGACCCTTAAATAGGGTCAGTCCTGCTGTCCTGCTGCTGGAGGCAGAGCTGGCCTGGGAGACCACATGGAATCACAGGTTGGTTCTTCTCAGCTCTAAGTTGTTGGATTTATTTTCAGCACTGCTCCAGAACCAACACATGTGAAGTCTGGGCTGCCTGCCTTTGCACTGTTTTTCTGTTGCTCTCTGGAACATCTGGATTCCAGTGGTTGCCTGTGATTTCAGATGCTAATTAAATACAATTGTGTCACAGGATTATTTTCAAAAACAAAGATGTGCTCCCAGTTTCAAAGAGCTGCTCAAAGCTGAGCAAAGAGGAGAGAAAAACACTAATTAAGGAGGCTCCAGAGAAAATATTGGTCCTCAGTTACACATGAATGTGTCCTGGGAGTTTCAAGGGCAGGTCTGAATGAGAATTTAATGGGCAATAGATGGACACAGTCTGTGCACACAATTTTGTGCCCAAATAGCAATCTTAATATCAAAACTAAGTGTATGTGCAGATTCCCCAGAGGAGGCAAAAGCATGGGGCACAAGCTGCTGCTGCAGCCAGGGCAGGGAGTGAGAAGAGCTGAGCTGGAAAGAAAAATCACTGACCAGAATTATTTCTGTTTTCACTCAAACCAGGACACTGGTGTTCAGAGAACTTGGCAGGAGGTTAAAAAAAATCCTAATTACTACAGGAAAACAGATGATCAATACTAAAGCCATTACCCCATGAGCAAGTCTCCCATGTATACTCCTTTTTTCTGCCTTTAACCAGTTTGTCTTTGAGTCCCAGTGGCTTAGCATGAGATCCTGGTTGGGATCAGAGTCCTTTCCACACTCTCTACCTAAGCTAGGTCAGAACTCAGAGCAGTGAAGACAAGAGAAGCTGTGAGTGGTGCTGGGGAAGATTCACCTCTGCTTGGGATGGTTTCCATGGGGCTGGTCACTGTGATGCAGGAATGCAAAGTAGTGATGCTTGTCTTGCTGCAGGGAGCACTAATTCCCAGCCAGCAGCAGGAGTGGCTGCTCTGAGGTGTTTCCTACCCTCTGGGGTGAGAATTATTGACTCTCTGCTGCTGCTGGACACAGCAGTTAACATTTCATTAGTGGGCTTCACATCAGCTTTTCTCCTCTGGTAGAAAACAGAAATTATCAGTGTTTTCCAGGGCACTACTTTGAAATTTCTTTACTTGCTCTTTCTTTGAAGTCTGCCTGCAGTGGTGTTACCAAAATAGAACCTTTCTTGACATGCTTTTGGCTCCGTTTTCCCCCCGTTGTTTTCATTTTTGTTTTTCTACTGAGCACCCTGAGACTCTAACAATTATTATTTTTTAGCTGTGCTGTTTTCAGTGCTTTTTCATGTTTCCACAGAATTACAATCGACCCCCAGTAATGGCCTTAGCTGTTCCAGTGGCAGTCAAATTTCTTCAGAGGGGCAATAAGGAGCTGTGCAGAAACATGTCCAGTTACCTGTCCCTGGCTGCAATCGCCAAGGTGGATCTGCTGGCGGATCACACGGACACCATTGTCACCAGTGTCCTGCAAGGTACAAACACACTGACACACCACAGCTCCAGGGCTTGGAGATCCCTCCAGGGGTCACAGGGACTCCACCCCTGCCCTGGGAAACCTGAGACAGCCCTGGAGGGGGAGAAATTGTTCCTCAGCTTCAACCTCCCCCCTGGCTCCAGCCTCCAGTCAGGAGCTGTCAGAGCCAGAAGGTCTCCCCTGAGCCTCCTTCTCTCCAGGCTCAGCACCCCCAGGTCCCTCAGCTGTTCCTCCTCACACTGCTGCTCCAGATCCTTCCCCAGCTCCATTGCCCTTCTCCAGCCCCTCCATGTCCTGCTGGGAGTGAGGGGCCCAAAATTGACCCCAGGATTTGAGGTGCAGCCTCCCCAGTGCAGAAGCACAAAATGTTATATATAAAAACATGTATGAAGTATGTATGAATCTAAGATATGGATACATCTTTAAACATGAGTGAGAACACTTCAGACACCATCTAATAATAGCCTATATCACTTTCAGGAATGTGAATTCACTGAACCCTGTTGCCCATGGAAGTTTGAGTATAGATTACATGACCTGCAGGGCAGGAAATACATCTGTACTTGTTACTATTCCATACTAATGGACTTCAAATTATAACCACGATATGAGACACCAGTTACTGGGCTCTTATCCTTTCTATTAGTATCACTGGCAGTACTCCAAAACATAAATGGGGATGAAATGGATCCCATTCTGTGGCAAAATAGTCAGATGTCAGATATAAAAGCTTTTGTAGTGGCTCTTGAATTTTGCCTCCTTTAACTCAACGTAGAGTGTTGTTGCTCAACTTTGGACATCTTGTTTTTGTGGTTTAAAAAGCCAAAAAAGTGATTTGTATTTCTAGAAAAGGGAGCCTGATGTAGTGGTGAAGTTCACAGTATTTGTTGCAATATTCTGAAGTAAAAAAATCACAGTTTGGGTTTCTTCGAGTGTAGGGAACAGCAAAAAGTACCCAATTATTCCAAGAACATTGTTAGGGAGACATTCAGCCTTTGGATTAAATGTGTGTTTTGTATTTACTACTAAATATAAATGAAATGTATTCTAGAGGGTTTGTTGAGCTGGGAATTGGTTCTGCCCTCATTATGGGAAGATTGTGTGTATTTCACTGCTTTGTTTGGGGACCAGTGTGTGATAAACATAAATTTTTATGAGCAATGTGTTCATTCTAGTTGAGTGGGGCGAAATATTGCTAACAATTTACAAAACCACGTGGAGAAATCTTTTTAAGGCTTGTGACATCAGTATTTAAGTCTTAATGTTGTGCATCATCACTTGTGACTCAGCGCTGGGAATGTGAAATGGGTTTGGTGGTGCTGTCCCAGGTCGGGGAAAAGCAAGCGGAGGTTCCATCGTGCCTGTGCCCGCTCGTCTTTGTGTTTTTCTGTTGTTCTACCAGCAGATGTTGCTGTGGTTTGGAAATCCCAGGCTGGGAGAGCTCACCCCGAGTTCTGTTCCGCAGAGCGGCTCTCGCTGCCCCGCCTGCAGCTGGCGTTTGGGGCAGGGGAAGGTTGGTTTGCGGGAGCTCGGAACCCCCCTGCCGGTGTCCGCTGAAGGGAGAAGGGAAGAGGAGAAGCTGCTGGGGATGGATTTCCAGGGCAGAGCGCAGACAAAGCGCTTTGTGGTGCTGCACAGACGGGGCTCAGCCGAGCGGCACCAGGGAGGCTGATAGGAAGCTTTGGCTCCATGCCTTGGAGAGCTCACTGGATTTGTTCATGACTTTGGGGCAAACTCTTTGGCCGAATAATCGGTTTCTTATCTTGTTAGCTCAAAAAGAGCTCTGTCTAAAGAGTGCTTCCCTGCTCTGTTGCAGTTAGGGTGAAGTCAGCTCCCAGACGTGCAGATGTCTGTACCCGGCGAGATGCTGACAGCCCTGCACTCACACCTTCCACCAGCCTCAGGGCTCGGGCAGATTTATTCCCCTTGCCAGGGGACAGCAGCAGAAATATTCTCTAGTCCCTGCTGTATCCGAGTGTCCCACGGCTGCTGCACCTTCCAGAGGAGCTCAGGTGAGGGATTTGACTGCTGCACCCAGCTCATCACAGAGCAGAACTGATGTTGCTGAGCCCATGCTCCCGAATTTCTGCATTTTTAGTGCAAGAGCAGGGCTGCAGCAGCCCAAAATCTCCCCAAATCCCATTTACTTGGTGCTTTCCAAACAGGCAAAGTAAAAGCTGACAAAAAATAAGTGTAGATAAGCTTGGAAGGGAAGAGAAGCTTGCTGATGGAGGTGACTTGTGATGCTGGGCAGGAGGGGACTAGAGCTTTGCTAGTCCACACAGGTGATAAAAGAAGGGCAAAGCAGTTGGGAAGAGGAGAGTTTTCTAGCTGAAGGACTGGCTTTAGATCAGAACAGAGAGAGCAAAAGGTTGTTCCTAATAAAAAAACTTTTCAGATATGTGGCACAGTAAGAAAAGCAGCCAGGAAAGACTTCTGGTTTTTGAGGAGTTTTGGTTTTGTTTTTGTTTTTTCTCCTGCATATCATTTGGTTTTTATTTAATGGAGGGTACTGTATGGGAAGAGGGTTCTGAGAGTGGTTTTGCCCTTGCACAGTGTTGGGACATCGAGTGTTTTTTGTAAGTCTGAGGATCAGTTTTCTGGGTGACAGCTGATGAATGGAGGTAATCTTCCATTGTTCTCTAGTTAAGGTTATTCGCAGATATTATTTGGGGAGAGGTTTTTGTTGTGCTCACTACCAAGCATTTATCATTTAGAGAGGTTTTTATTGCAGTAGAAGAAATTTTGGTCATCGGAGCTGTTGTTATTTTTACCTGCAATCAACAAAATCAATCAACATGGTTATAAATATCTAACAGGCAATGGTCAAACTGATGGGGCCAGACTCTTGTCAGTGGTGCCCAGCAACAGGACAAGGGGCACTGGGTGCAAACTGGAACCCAGGAGGTTCCAGCTGAGTGGGAGGAGAGACTTCTCTGCTGTGAAGGTGTCAGAGCCTGTCCCAGGCTGCCCAGAGAGGCTGTGGAGTCTCTTCTGGAGAGACCCCAACCCCCTACTTTTAAGGTAGAAGGATCTGGAAGCTGCATCCAGGAGAAGCACAGCAGCATGTCAAGGAACTTTTCAAAGTGCATTCTTAGAGCATCTGTAGAGAGTAAGAAAGATGTGAATAGAGCAGAGGGTGGGCTGCTGCCAGGGGAAATGAGAATTGCTTTGAGTAAGACATTCTCCACAGTAACTTGTTCAGAGGCTTCAACAGGTAGTGAATAATTGGTCTTGGCATAAATGGTTACACAGCCAACAAGAACTATTTCAGCATTGTTTTCTACACCTAAATCACCCTCAGTTTCTTGGCTCTCTGCATCTGCTTCTCATCCACTCTATCCAGCCCTGTATTTTTATTAGATTTTGGATAAGCTTGTGAATGTGAGTGAAGAAACCCACTGCCACTGAACAGTCATCAATCCTGCCTCGTACAAACCTCCTGGTAGCATCTCACAAGCTGGTTACTTGGGATAGAAGTTATCTGAAAACCAAGTATGACCTTCTCAGATGGTCAGCATTGGTTTTATTTGTGGGTATCTCATACCCCACCTCTCCTCCAGCCTCCCAGCACCTTGTTAGCATGTATTTGTCAGTACATCAGAGCATCTCTTCTGTGCAGTACCCATGTCCACTTGGGTGGCTTCCTAGAGCAGGAGGTCCTTGCACGTGGCAGCTTTCACAAAAGGGATTGTTACCAGGAGAGGGCTTTAAAGCTGTCTCTGGCTAACGCTTGGATTTCAGCCCTCTGAGGGGCTCTCTGTTGATGTTTATGTTCTATTATCAACTAAAACTGCATGCTTCAAAGCATGGGAACATTCCCAACTGGCACTTTCAGAGTTCCCACTCATGAGAAACGTGGCAAGTTCTTAGTTTAGTAAAGTATCTTTATTTACAGAGCAACTTTACAAAAATAATTTCAATAAAATTATGACCAAGTCAATTTACAATATAATACAGTTTCTCCCGTGTAACATCAGCCTACGGTGGGGACTGCTTTTGATGCTTTAGGTCAGTCTGGGGCATAAATAACACTTTGGTCAAGGAGCTACTTCTGTTACAGCCTACAAATTCCTACCAACGACTGCTAAACACCTTTCCTGGCTTTGCTTGGTCCCTCTGTACAACTCTCACCAGCCAGAGGAGCCTGGGAGATGCAGAACCTCACACTCGCTCTGCAGAGAGTGCTCAGCAGATACCCACCCTGTTGGCTTCGGGGATGCCAGGAGCCCCACAGCAGCTCTTACTGGTGTACGTTGGGAGACCCCAATGGCCTGAGGATGTGGTGGTGGTTGGCTTTTTATTTGATAATTTTATTTATATTTTTCAGTGTCTTGCCAGATGAGACCAAATCCCATCTCCGCAGCACCTCAGTAAACTCCCAGGGTTCCCTTGGGGGGGTTTGAGGGTCTCGGGGCCTTTCTTCACCAAATCCCTTCTGTGCCACAGGAACCTCCAGGGCAGGCTTTAAGAAACGTACTGGGCTCCTCCATAGGTCAACACCTCGGTGACTCCCCAGCCGATGAGGTTTCCCCGGAGGCCGCAGGCGGCGTCTCCGCTCAGCACCGCCATCTCCGCGGCGCCCAGCGCTCTGTCCCACACGTTGAAGCCGGTTAACCTCCCCGAGAAGGCCAAAGCTTCATCAAACCCCCCTCCGAGGCAGCAGCCGTTCTTCTCCTGGCCCAGCTGCCAGATGCCCCCGTCGGGGATGGTGTGAGCGCTGGCCACGTCCCAGGCGGTGGCCGAGAGCTCTCCCTTCACCCACAGCGAGGCGGAGCCGTTGCCGGAGCTCCAGGAGCCGCAGAGATGGATCCACTCCCCGGGAACCACCACGTTCTGAACAGTTAACTTGTGCTGCTTGCCACCCACCAGCAGCACGGCCGAGTCCCTGCTGAGGTAGAGCTGGATTTCGTAGGGATTGAACTTGGTCCCGTAGGAGAAGACAATGGTTTTGTCCAGAGCCTCGGTCACCTTGATCCAGATGCAAGCAGTGAAGGAGTGAAGGGTCCTTCCAGCCGTTGGGTGGACACTCCCAAAGATCTTTTTCGAACGCATGGGGAAGAGAATTGCTGTTTCACACCCTGCAAAAGCCAAAGATTGCTAGGTAAATAACAGGTAAAGCCACGCTGAGGTTCTACGCTGCCTGTCTGCCTTGGGAGCTGGGCTGTGTGGGGCAGGTGCCTCCTCTGACAGCTGCTCTGTACTGGGTCACACAGAGAAATTAGCCCTTGAATTGTGCAGAGCAGTTCTCTCTCTATTTTAGAGCAGCCTTGTCTTACCCTCTGTGTTCTTTTTCAGTATAGAGTGCTGGAGCGTGGACAGAGAAGGGCAATGGAGCTGGGGAAGGGTCTGCAGCAGGAGTGTGGGGAGGAGCAGCTGAGAGACCTGGGGATTCTCAGCCTGGAGAGCAGGAGGCTCAGGGGAGACCTTCTGGCTCTGACAGCTCCCGACAGGAGGCTGGAGCCACGGGGAGTTGGGCTCTGCTCCCAAGGAACAAGTGAACAGGACAAGAGGAACTGGCCTCAAGGTGCCCCAGGGAGGTTGAGGTTGGAGCTGAGGAACAATTTCTTCCCCTCCAGGGCAGGGGCGGAGTCCCTGTGATCCCTGGAGGGGTTTCCAAGCCCTGGAGCTGTGGTGCTGAGGGCCATGGGGCAGTGGTGCCCTGGCAGTGCTGGGGGATGGTTGGATTTGATGATCTGAAAGGTATCCTCCAAAAACAACTATCCTGTGATTGTGTGAGCAGCAACAGGATGGGTTCAGTGATCAAAGGGCAGGTTTAGATACCTGGGTCATTTAGATCCTGGGACAGCAGCATCCCATGGCTGCTGTGGCTGGGAAAGGAGCTGCTGGCTGCAGTTATGTCATGAGCAGTGTCCTGTGGCTGCCCCATGGAGAACAGGGCAGCAGAGGAAGGATGAGGGCTGCAGAACAGCAGGCAGAGGGGGTGTTGGCAGCAGCCCACTGAGATGGGGATGTGTTTGTTTGTTGTAACAATTCCCTTTTTCCCTTTTCTGTCCCTGCTGTGAGGACTGTTGGTCAGCAGCTTCCACTTGTGCTGATTTATAGAACATCTCTCCAATCAATATGTTGATGATAGAGGTTTGATTAGTGAAAGCAACTAAAAGAAGTTTATGCAACTTAGAAAAGTAATGTAAGAAATGTGTTCACTCCCCACCCTCCCCAGCTGGATTTGCTGTTCCCTGTGCTGTTCCTTAGCTGGAAATCATAATCTAGGTGAGGAGGGGTGGAAAAAGCAGCCCCCTGTCTATAATTAAGCTGGTTCATTTCCTGTTTAAACAAGCTGGAGGATCTGAAACATCTCAGACCTGTGTGGAAACTTCTGCTGCAGTGGATGAAGGACCCTTTGTGTCCTCCAGGATCACGCTGCTGTGTTATTCCCCAGGCTGCTTCTTTGCAGCTTGGAGTAGATCTTACTTTTTTTTTCCATGGCCCTTCTGAGGAGGGGCAGGGGCAGCGAGAAAAGGTTGGGGATACTCCTTAAAATGCTACTTAGGAACACTATTGTGGGAAAGCTTTTAATTACCAAGCTTTCAGGCTTTATTATCAAGGCCTACATGAAATTAAAACCAGCCTTGCTGAAGAACAAGGAGTGTGATTAGAAAATCCCTCAAGAGTATGGCTGGCAGAAAATCAAGATGGGAGAAATTAAAGTCAGTTGCTAAAAATTCCCTTGAAGAAAAAAGGGAAAAAAAAAATACAGAGTGACTCTGGAAGTACTTAAAGTATCTTTTAAATTAAAAACAATGATGTTCTGTATAAACTCACGTAGGAAGCAGTGGAAATAGTCTGGATTTCCAGTGATGAGGCTGAGATCCATAATGCTGATGGAGTTTTTTACTCTCACCTAACACAAAGTTACTGACTGTGAGGCTGGCCGTGGTACAGGGGAGAGATAAAGGGTGAGATCATCTTTTTTGGAAGGCAAAATTGATGTGTCTGGGGTGAAAAAGGAATGTGCTGCAACATCTCCTCCCAGTACACAAAGATGACTGAAGTGTGATGATAAACACAAGGAGTCAAAGCCATTTCCTCCTGAATCTGACTCCTGAAGGATTGTAAAACTCTTTGATGTCAATCATTGATGTGTTTGTGTTGCAAGGGGCTCGTGTGAGGAGTTGGTGCCTTTGTAGCAGTTACAAGAAGCTTTTCTTGGTGGCTCATGTAAGAGCTGGTGCTGCTCAGGTGGTGGGCAAGGCTGGAGTAGCTGCACCCTAGTTTCTTACTTGCACACACCCACAGCATAGACTTCTATGGGGTTTTTAAGCTGCAGGGACTTATGTTTGTGGAAACTACAGCTGTCAATATCGAGAAGAGAGGCAGTGATAGTGATCTGGTAGGCAGAGTTATGTTAATTGCAGTCATATTGTGCATTTTGTAGCAGTTTTGCTCCTAATTTTAGGTAAATGGGGGGGTCTGCTCTGCCACCCCCAAGTTGCTGTAGCTGCTTTTTGGATGTCATAGAATCACGGATTGGTTTTGGTTGAATGAGACCTTTCAGATCACCATAGCCAAGCATTAACCCAGCACTGTCAGGGCACCCATGGCCCTCAGCACCACAGCTTGGAAACCCCTCCAGGGATTCCACCCCTGCCCTGGGCAGCTTGGGACAGCCCTGGACACCCTCCAGGGGAAGAAATTGTTCCTCAGCTCCAACCTCAACCTGCCCTGGGGCAACTTAAGGCTGGTTTCTCTCATCCTATTGCTTGTTACCCTACCCCACCTGGCTCCAACCTCCTGTCAGACACATGGCAGTGCACAGAAAAGCTGATGTGGGATTTTTGCTTTGAGCTCATGGCTTGCTGAGCAATGCAAACATTTTGGAAGAAGGGAAAAAAAAAAAAAAGAATCCCACACCACCACTGCCAGAATGTTGCTCATTTTTCCACCCTCGAGGAAATGCTCTGTCCTGACAGTGGCATGCAGTGAATGTGCCCTCCCTGCTGTGGGAAGCATGCTCAGCTTGCTGACATCAGCAGCGTGTCCTCAGATGGAGCTCTGAGGAGACAATGTTTAGTGGAGGATGAAGAAGGAACGGGGCCATGAGTGAAGAGGACAGCAGAGCTCAGTCACTAGTGTGTGCACACGGGGATTTTACCAGCAGGGTAGGTAAAAGGTGAGAGAACAACATTTGCTTGTTTAAAATGCATTTGCTGCTCTCTGTTTGGATCTGGGAGAGCCTGGGGATCCTGCCTGGCTTTGCCCTGTGTAAGGGCTTTGATTGAACCCTTCTCTGATCCCTCAGCACCTCTTTTGGAGCAGAGTCGATGGGTACAGGCTGCTCAGAGCTGCTGTGCTGGCTCTAAGAGCACTTTGGATGGTGCTTAAGGGGGTGGTTATAGGACATCCCTTTGGACGGCCCCACCAGGCAGATCTCTGCTCAAACCCGGCGTGCAGGGGCTTACCTGCTGGCAGTAAGTGCTGGGCTGCCCATTTCTGCGATGCCTTCAGCTCTGCCCTGGTTTGCTGCAGCTCCTTCCACAGAGAGGTCAAAAGGAGACTGTCTCCTCCACTGGGGCTGAATTTATCCTGCTGAAGAGCTGTCTCCTGAGTCTCTGCCTCCGACCTCCTCGGCCAAGCGCCCTCCAGCCAGCTGAGCCTGCTGGACACGTTGTGGCTCAGCAGCAGAATGTGCTCCAGAAGCTTTTCTTGCTCGGACTCCTGAAGCCTCCTGGCTTCTTCAGCTCGGTCACCGCATCTCCCCAGCGCCTGCTCTAGCTGGGACACGACACGGGAGGCGATCTTCTCGGCCGTGGCAGCGAAGGTGCCCGCGAGGGTGGCGGTGAGCTGGCTCAGCTCCGCCTTCAGGGTCTGCACGTCCACCTTCAGCATCTCCTCCATCGCCTGCAGCATCATGTTCTCCTTCATCTGCGAGTTCTCCAGCATGATGAAGAGCTTGTCCCACTTGCTGTGCTCTCGCTGGCAGTCGCACGAAGCAGCTGGAAGGGAAGATACAGATGTTGCTACACTTGGTACTTACTCGTTTTAAAGAGTATTTGACAAAACCCGGCGCTGGGCAGGGCTGATGTGCTCCAGGCTGTCAGCGAGCTGCCCTCTCTCTGTGTTGTGTTAACCATTCTAAACCCGAGCAGCAGCCTTATGCAGGGCAAACAAAGGAAAAACAAAAGAGTATCAAGTAAATCCCAAGGCAAGTGCTTTAGCGTTTGCTGTCCCTAATAATCTACGGCTACCAGCACGTGTTTCTTCCTCTGGAAAAAAAAAATTAAATATATATATTTACTTTTGTGATAAAGGCAACAAAGAACGCGACGCTGCCCTTCATGCCGACTTAGTTTAAATCTACTTACTTTCCTCAGCGCCAGGAGCCGGACCTTCAATCTCATTATCCAGATTCACGTACATGAGATCATAGTCCTCTCCTTCATCCAGAACCGAGGCTGCAGCCCTGAAAGCACAGAAGAGCGTGAGCAGAGCGAGGATGCCCCGGGGCGGCATTCTGCGAGCGGCTTTGCTGGGGGTGGCAGCGATGCCCGGAGCCGAGACCCGACTTGGGGCAGGGAGCGGGGGGCTGCGAGGGGAGAAGCTGCGAGCGATCCGCGGCCAGCCCCCTAATAAACGCTCCGAGGGGCTCGGCTCGAATGAATGAGCGATGCCGGTGCCAGCGGTGTAAGGAGAGCGCTCGGGGGTTGTTGGTTTTGGCCGGGAGGAGCCAGGGGGGCGGGCAGCTAGCTCAGCCCCAGCCTCCCGGCCCCGCACCGGGGGGAGATGCTCTTGCCCGGCAGCCGCTTCCCCTCCGAGATGGGGATACGGGGGTGGGATGGGGGGGATGAAATCACCGGGAGGTTGGAAAGGCGAGGAACGTGTTCTCTGCACGCTCCTTTGGTAGCTGGTACGTGCCCCGGGCTCTGGTAGAAAAATAAACATCCCTGGGGTTGGTTTGGACACACGTGCAGGCTTTAACCTAAATGTTGTAGCTGCTTTTTTTTTGGGGGGGGTGGAATTCTATGATATACTCACAGTTTACTGCTTTAAGCAATAAATGAGAGCTCATAAAGACGGCTCGTCAGATATTTTTTTGCTCTTTTTTAGCCCTAAATTAGCACGGCGACCACCCTAACGATGTGGCTAATGCTGATGAGCTGCCTGAGCAGAGTTGCTTCTGTTACCTTTGGAAAAACAAAGCGAGGCTCTCTTGGATTAGCCGTTAATCTACAGCTAACAATTATTGGTGTTGATCTGTTTTGAATTCCTGAAATTTATCAGCTCAAGGGGTCGTTGGTTATTTCAGAGCTGTGGTGTTGAGGTGAGATTAGGGGTAATATGGTAAAATATGGTATGGTGAGATTATCGATTGGCTGCGAGATGCTCGGTGAACAGCAAAAAAAACCCAAGGAAAACAACATATAATTGCATCCCACTTGCAGTCTGATTTGTGTTTGGGGATCTGGTTTAGCCCCTTATTGCTCTCCATGGACCCTGTGCTTCTGTTCTTGCTTATTCTGCCTCAGACACCCAGGCCAGGAGTGGGAGATGAGGCAGCAGCAATGGTGTGAGTGGCTTCGGCTCCTGTCTCCTCCTGCACCAGGGACCAGGAGGCACTGCTCAAGAAGTGAGTCTGTCTGAACTTGGTGAGGTTCCAAGTGCAAAGTACTGTACCTGGGTCAGGGGATTGAGAGCAGCTCTGCAGAGAGGGATTTGGGAGCAATGAGAGGTGAGCAGCTGGAGCTGAGCTGACCCCGTGTGCTGGCACCCTGGGCTGCACCACTGGCACACCTGGGCTGGCACCCTGGGCAGCACCATCCCAGGGGAGGTTGAGGGGGTTCTGAGCACCCTGTTCGAGTTGCAGATGTCCCTGCTCCCTGCAGGAGGGTTGTAATAGATAACCTTGAAGGATCTCTTCCAACCCAAGCTGGGCTATGACTCCTACGTGCCAAACTGTCTCGGTGGGGTTCCTGCCACTGTGGAGCCTCCAGCTGCTCTCCTGCAAACACAAATAATAAATAGCAACATCAAAGTAGTAGATGAGAAACCTCAAAAGCTTGGTGAAGTAGAGGTGAACATTTTGGGGGAGGTATATTGCCTAAGGAGTCATCTCAGGGAATAAGTATAGTCCTGGGGCATGTGTTTTTATCTTTGAATACCCATTTTGGAGCTTATGTCCAAACACTGCTGAGCTCCTCGTGCTGCTGGGTTGGGCAGAGCAGAGTTTGAGCACCAGGCAACCTTTGCTGCTCGTTGTGAGTGCTGGGAGCAGGATGTGTCCCAGGGTGGGCTGGAGCTGTCACAGCACATGGTTGTGGTAGCTCCTGAGGTATGTGCTACCTCCTCCTCCTCCTCCTTTCCTGAGCTGCAGCCAGCAAGGCAAAGCCATTGAGTGTCCCCAACCGTGCGTGAGTTTCTGCCTAAATTGTGCAATTCCCAGTGTGTGGTCTGCTTGGAAAGGCTGAGCAAAGCTAATCTGGAAAGTATCGGGGGTAAGGGTGGTAGAAGGAAGAGGGAAAGAAGGTAATTAAGGAGCTGAGCATAGTGTTTTTCCATTCTCAGACAGCAAACGTGCTTTTCAGGCTCTTAGTTTAGACTGAGACAGATGAAGCAAGATGGAAAAAAACCTGAGTTCCCTGGAACTGAGCACGGCATCACCTCCCAGAATCACCCAGGTTGGTGAGCTGGGTGTGTGCAGATTCCTGAGAAACTGAAAAGGTGGGACCAACAAATGGCAGAGGGCTTAGAGCTACCTCAAAATGTGAAAATACAAGAAAAGGAGTGAGTTGGGTTGTGCTGTGAGGCCTTTCAGAAGTCATAGGAGGAACAGTGTCCTCTGGAGACATTCCAAACCCCCCTGGGCATGTTCCTGTGTGATCTGATCTAGGTGACCCTGCTCTGGCAGGGGGGTTGGACTCAAGGAGCTTTTGAGGTCCCTTCCAACCCCTTACCATGCTGTTTTTTTCTGTGGTATTCTGTGAACAGACACCAACTGGGATGTTGGTGTGTCTACAAGTTTGTGTACACCTGGAATTCAACTAAAAGAGATTCCTGGTCAGGGAGGTCACTCAAATATCACTCCCAAGTGATGGGGCTGCTGCTAAGTTGCTGGTACTTCTCATTTCTCTTGCTTTGGTGAATACAAACCAGTGATGTTCACTGCAGGAATCTGCCCCAGTTTGCATTTCTGCAAAGTATTTGTTCTCAGGGAAGTTTTGTGGCCACGATCCATCCTGGCGTGTGGAGTGAAGCTGCCTCCCTCCCTCCTCCTGCTCCAAGTGCTGCTGTGCTCAGATTGAGTCATTAGTCTCACTTTCCAGATCCCTTGCAGCCTGTGACATCCCAGCTTAGGCAATAGCGTGGCTCAGGTCAGCAGCCCCCTTTTTCCTTGTTCAGAGCTGCCAGTTTTTGTTGCAGTTCCTTCCCTCTACACGTTTTCAGCTGAGATCCTGCAACAAGGGAATTTCATCTTTTGCAATTACTGCTGTTGCTGAAATTCGACTGGAACTCTTGGGCTCTGTTCCATACGGGCAGAAAACTTCCAGGGGAAGCTAAACACGTGCAAGCTCAAAGAAAAGGCTTATTCCTGTAAGCAGAAATCTGGAGAAGATAGTTCTTAGTGCATGCTGTTACAAAATCATTCCATTTCAAGTGTAGATGTGAGTGTAGAAAAGCTGTGTCCTGATTTGGGGTGCATTGGTTCTTTCTGTGAATCCCACAGTATGTTAGTGATGATCATAAAAAAAAAAAAAAGTGTTGGGTTTTTTTTTTTCAGACTCATTTGTAACATCAGGAAGGGATTTGCACGAAGAACGTGGATTGAAAACAGCCAGGAGTGAGCAGCTCGCTAATTGGGTTAGGGTAATTAATCTGCAAATGCCTTCCCTTTGCAACTGGCCTTTGCTCTTTGCAGACAGGAGCTGGGGGTTGGGTCTGGCCCCTGCCTTCAGTGCTGCAGGGGTCGTAGGGAGGGCTCTGGGGCTGCCTTCAAGGAGAAGCTGATGATGTTTGAAGCTTCAGGACAGGCTGCAGGAGTGTGGCTGGCCAAGCCACACAGAGGCATTTCACCAGGAGGTCCATAAGGACCCCTTAGGGGTCATTACAAGCTCTTGGACTCAAAGTTGTCTGAACCTGCAGTGAATGAGATGACAGTTGCTTGGCTCAGAGGTTGCAAGACCTCGGGGTGTGTTTTCTGTGTCTGCCAAGAGCACGACCTGGTCCAGTCTGAACCTTTTTCTCCCATCCACCAAGCGACCTGCTTATCTTCCCAAATTGCAAGGCTTGGAGAAAAAGCAGCAGGCCAGAGAGAGGGTTCCTCTTGGAATCCAAATCCAAAGAGACCTTCAGGAGCTTCAAGGGCTTTGCAGAAGGCAGCCATGCTGCATTACAACAGGCAGATGTTTTCCATATGTTATTCCAAGTGAAACTTAAATCTATGGAGGCAGGCGTGTGCAGAGAAGTGAGGTTCTGTATTTTGGTAGGAGCCTGGGCTTCGGGTTGAATTATGCACAGACATCTTAAGAGAATGTGTGAGAGAGGGGTTTGAGTGTCTTTGTCTGCAGTTGACTCTCTCTGCCTCCTTTCTATTCCTGGAAATGGCATCCTTAACTATTTACAGTCAAATTTACTGTCATGCCTGTTTAGCTCTCTTGCTAACCAGCTATTCTTTCCATATGCTGCTGATTTGATTTGAAAGTCTGAATCTCAACAAAGGAGAAATGCAGCTTTTATGTGCTTTCTAGCCACCTTTTTTCTTATGGGTTAATTTAAATCACACTCAGGTTTGCTCTGGGACTCGAGTCCCACCCAGAGCTGAAAGCTCATTGAGCAGCTTTAGCATCACAGAATTGTTTGGGTTGGAAGAGACCTTTCAGCTCGGGGAGTCCAACCAGCACTGCCAGGGCACCACTGCCCCATGGCCCTCAGCACCACAGCTCCAGGGCTTGGAAACCCCTCCAGGGATCACAGGGACTCCGTCCCTGCTCTGGGCAACCTGGGACAGCCCTGGAGTGGAAGAAATTGTTCCTCAACCTCCCCTGGGGCAACTTGAGACTGTTTCTTGTCCTGTCTCTTTTTCCTTGAGAGAAAAAACTTCTCATGACACTGTACTTGAGAATGAAAATGATAATTAATGGGATTTTAGATCTTTTTTATTATTATTTTACATCTACATTGTTACACCTGCAACGATTCCTTCTATTCAGGTTATTTATTTGTCTTCTTGGCACAATGCCTGTTTTTCTACAGTGCATTTTACACCTCCTTGGTTTTATACTGATGATTCCTAAAAACTGGTGTCTCCTGGCACGTGCTGATGTTCTGGGGCTCTCTCTGGCTGCAGGGGATGGATGGAGCAGTCGGTCACTGGCCTCTCATTTGCTGTGTTCTCAGGGAACTCGCTGCTGCTGCGCGTCCTGCCCGCTCTGTACGAGAAGCAACCTCAGCCCATCAACCTCCATCTGAGGGAGCTGGTGGCACTGATGGCTCAGCTGGACCAAGCCGAACAACACCATCTCCTCAGGCTCCTCCAGATCGTGGCCAGGGAAAGAGAACTGGGGGTAAAACCTGGAACATCTCCCTGTTAAAGGCTGCACCTCCTCTTGGAGGGGTTTATTTGTTGCAGATGGCTTGGCAAGGTCTGTCTGCTCGTGGCTCCCCAAACAGCAAGGAGCCCCCTGACAGGCACGACAGTGCTTTCCTACACCAGTTTCCTGGGAATTCTTTCATTCCAGTCCAAATTCTCCCTCTAATCATAAAGGAAACACAATGATGACTCTGCTGGACCAAAAAATTGGTGTTAAACCAGAAATGTTCTCAACCTTTTCTTTTTGGCTCTTCCTCTGTCGGCTGAGCCCGAATTCCCATAACTATGTTGCTGTTAGAATATATGAACTGTGATAAAATACATATCAGGGAAGGCTAAAATGAGTTAGGAATTGATTAGAAGTGAGCTGGAGATTTAATTATCTAAAGCCAAGTACATCATGCTTTGGAAACTGCATTAGGATTGGGCACGAGGCAACCTGCTGTGGGAGTGTGGGCAGTTCCTGAGGTCCTGGGAAAAGACAAATCAACAGTAGATAGCATCTTCTCCTTGGTAGCTGAGGAAACTTCATCATAACCCATGGTCCCAGATGAAATAGAGCTGCTTTGGGAAGCCAGGAGGGGGGCCAGGGTGCAGTGCTGGCAATTGCTGTGCTCCTCGGCAGAGCTGGGGCATCTGAAGTTATTATTGTTATTATTATTATTTATTTATTACTACTAACAATTTATTCAGCCATCCACCTGCAGTATTTTGCTGGAGCAGTAGATACTGACTTGCAAAATGTCCTCATCTGAAAACACCAGAAGAACAGGTCACTTCATGCCCCGTTGCTGGGTGGAAAGGGCTTTCCCAGAGCAGTTCCACTGAAGCAGGGTTGTGTTTGTTGGTGTGTGGATGTGAAAAATGATCCGTTGGTAAACAGTTGTACAAATCACATCCTGTCCTTGAGGTGATGTTAAGGATTACACCCTCAGCCTCTTGAAAATGGTGTTGTTACAAGAAAACAACTTGGCTACAGCAAATTTGTTTGGGTTTTTTTTGCACAGTGAGGATTCTGTCTCTTTTTTTTTTTTTTTTTCCTCTGATCCAGCTCTTGACCTTGTCACGTTAGTTATTTTCTGGTTGAAACCAATAATTTCTACTTGTACTTTAATTTACTGTATCACAGGGGCAGAGTAAGCCTGATGTTGTTTTAATCAACAAAGCACAGGACTTGCCCAGAGCAAGGGAAATGTTTGGTGAGGATTTTTTTGTGGGGTTGGTGTTTTGTTTTTTTTTTCTTGTCTTTTTGAACAACTGTGCTTTTCCTTACTTCTATATGCATAACTGCAATATTTCAAGGCTCCAGCTTACCCTTGTTCCATATGTTGAGCTGAACTTTGACTGACCTCAGCAGCAGCTCCATGCAGAGGTCAGCGAGGGTGGAGAACTATTTGACTAAATCAAAGCCTAGTGGTTTATTTTTTATGACTTCATGGTAGTGTCTTTTGGTTCTGTGTGTTCACAGTTAAAAAACTAAGCTCACCATTTGTTTCTTTTTTTTTTTTTTTCTTTTACTAGGTGCTGAAAGAGTGTGTTCCATTTCTCTTTGGACGCTTGAGAGACCCCAACCACAGTGACATCATCCTAAACATACTTCTAGAACTCTCCAGCTATGAGCCAACAGCCTTAGCTGCTTTTCTTCCCATGCTGAAAGAAATTGGTGAGACTTTCCCAAGCCTGATTGGGCAAACAGCAAAGATTTTTGGAGCTGTTGGACGTGTTGATGAGGTGAGTTTAAAACCAGAAGTTGGTTGTGTTGGTTGAACCACGAGTGAAACAGCCTCAGGTTGCACCAGGGGAGGTTTAGTTTGGATATTAGGAAGAAATTCTTTACTGAGAGAGTGGTGAGGAACTGGACCAGGCTGCCCAGGGAGGTAGGTGGTGGAGTCACCATCCCTGGAGGTATTTAATAAACAAGTGGATATAGGTCTTGAGGCTGTGGTCTGGTGGTTAGAGATGTTAGGATGAAGGTTGGACTTGATCCTGGAGATCCTTCCCAGCTGTGGTGATTCTGTGATTTCTTGTGACATATAATATATATATAATATATAATGTGACATTATAACTGCTGGTCTTTCTCTCACCTTCTGCTTATGAGTTTTCCCTCTTTACCTTAAGGAGTTTTAATTTGATTTCAGCACTTTGTGGCCCCCAGTTTTGTGGAGGTGTGAAGAGCTACTTTGGTGGGACACTCATGGACCTGCATCAACCCAGATGTGGTGACCAAAGGGTCCTTGTGGCTCCAGCATTTATTAACACGGTGGAACTCACACAGTCCTCCCTTCCCCTTGCAGAGGTTTTCTTTCCTTAACTCTGGCAGCTCCTTGTGCAGATTGTACCCCCCAAGAGAGCCAAGAGAGGGGTCGTGTCTGAGGATGTTTGAAAGGAAGAAAGCAGCCTCTGATTTCTCTGATCCCTCGCTTCAGCGCAGACAAGCAGCCTGCGATAAAATAAGCAGGAACACATCTGGCACCATAAAATCTGGACAGATCTTCAAGGCTCAGTATAGAACAAGAAAGAGCTAAAAGGATGCTCTGATCTGAAAGCCTGGCTGCTGTTACAGGCCTGACCACAGCCACTCCATTGAGATCAGGTCCAAGGAGGAAGGAGCAGGCAGCAGAGCGGTGGATGCGGGCACGGGTGCTGCTGATGGTCTCTTCTCAGCCCCAACAAAAACCTCTGCTGTCACTTCTCCCCCTCTCCCTCCCCATGCAAGAGAGATGTGAATTTGCATCCCCTTCCCGGGCAAGCAGAATGAGTGGGAAATGAAATGGCAGTGGGTTGATTTATTGGTATTTTCTTTCACGGGGAGGTTTACTTGGGGAAGGGAGGTGGCAAGGAGTGAGGCTTGGCCCTTTGTGGTATAGCTCACACATAGGAGCAGAAGATCCTTTCTGCTGGCTTCTAGAACTGACCTCTTGTGCTGTCCCTGAGCTGCTCTCTGCACCTTGGCAGTTTAGACAGACCCCTGGAGAGATGAGAGCTCTGGCTGAAAAGAGATCCCTTTATTTTAAAGGTTGCCCCTTGTTTATACTCACCACTTGTGCTGATGTCAGCCACGGTCTCATGGGTGAAGCTGAAATCAGAACTTGTCCCTTTAACCATAAATTTGTACAAAGAAAAACACCATCTTGGGGCACAGGTCAATTGAACATTGTAATATTTTTTTTTTCCCCCCTTTTTCTCCCCAGTAACTGCCTGTTTTGAACCAACTGGAAACCAGAGTTACTTCTGCAAGCCTTGTGATCCCTTTTGCAGTCTCCTGAGCCCCATTTTAAGATACAACAAAACACTTTGCCCCACCTCATTGCTGGCATTTTAGATCCTTCCCCTCCAGGCAGATGTAAAGCCACAGAGAGCGAGGGATGCTCTTGGAAAAAAATACCCACACGGATGCATAAAATAAGCATAGTGAAAATAACAATGGGTTACGTACATCCAGGGAGGTTCTGTGAGCATTTTTTGGCTAAAAATTGTTCTGGGGGTGCTTTCATCTCGGGCTACATTGCCACCATCATTTTGTTTTGTATCACAGTTACATATTCTATTACTGGGTAGAGTTTATTGTTCTTTTACCTCACTCCAGGCGAGTAGCAGCAACTTCAGCGTGGCTGGAGATGCTCCAGCTGGATCAAAGTGACACGAAACCGGTCGGAGTTTCTCTTCCAGTTTACGTCTGCTGCACAGTTTGTTTAGGAAACAAAGATGTGTTTTAAATGTTAATTGAGCCCGTGTTTATCTCTTGGAGGAGGGGATTGTCTTCCAAATAAACTGGTGAACGTGAACCAAAAAAAAAAAGCCAACCTCTTGCAGGGAGTTGAGGGAAAAGCTCGTTCCATCACAGCATCCCAGGCAAGGACATCTCTCTGGTTGTTTTATCTCGTGTGGCTGAAGGGGAACAATTTGTCTGATAGGCTTTTCTCAGTTGTCTCTGTCACAGCAGGGTCCTCTTTTGTTTGAAATAAGTCCACTTTTTCCTCACAAAAACCTCAGTTGTGATGCTTGGGCCGTGTTCTGCCAGAGTCCCATCCCCACCCTCTGTATTTTTATAGCCCAGCTGTATCTGGAATCAAACTTTCAGCAATTAATTTTTTTTTCTCTCCTGTTATGAGGATCATCCTGATCCACTCAGGACAGTTACAACAAACCAGATTCCTGATGCATCCCAGGTTCTTCTCTGTAGTGCCCAGCAATAGGACAAGGAACAGTGGGGATCAACTAGAGCACAGAAGGTTCCACCTCAACATGAGGATGAACTTCTTTGCTGTAAGAGTGACAGAGTCTGGCACAGGCTGCCCAGAGAAGCTGTGGAGACTCTTTCTCTGGAGATTTTCATAATAATCCTTTTGTTCCTGGGAGGTTAGAGTGTGTTTGTGACTGTGCTCACATCTCATGTGGGTAGGGACACCAGGAAAAACACTCTGGGGGAGAAGACCCTATAAACTGGAGCACCAGGAGTACTTGGCCCCTCACAAGAGAGATTTCCTGCTGGAAATGGCATAAAATTAAGTTAAAAAGTGTACAGAAGGTGGGTAGAGGTAGGTGAAGTAGCTTGGCCAGGCTCACAATGGGGAGCCAGCTCTGCTGCAGGGGCTCTGATCACCGAGCCAGGCTGATCTACCACCCCAGACCCTTCCAAGAGGCTCGTAGGATCTCTGTGTGGGTTTGAGGAGGAGACCAAGTGTCCCGGAGTCAGACCCATTGAGGTAATGCCAAGAGGAATAAACGTAACGTCAGCAGGACACAAAAATCAGCTCTGTGTTTGGTGCAGTTGCCTCTGTGTTCGTTATCCCCGGGGCAGAGCAAACAATGAATTCATTTGTTGGCGATTGTTCCCACCCCAGGAGCGAGCCAGGACGTGCCTGCTGTACTTGGTGAACCAGCTGGCCAACATGGAGCACTCCTTTCACCACATTCTTCTCCTGGAAATCAAGAGTCTCACCGACACCTTCTCCAGCATCTTGGGCCCCCAGAGCAGAGACATTTACCGCATGAGCAACAGCTTCACTGCCATAGCCAAGCTCCTCGTCCGACAGCTGGAGGGTGACAGCACAGCTGGAGCCAGGTAAAGGACACGTGTGGCTGCCCAAGGCAGCATAAATGGGGATGAAATACCTTCAAACTGCCACAGTGAACCATCGTGGAACATCTTAGACGTTGCTATGCTGGTGTTTCCCAATCAATCCCTTGCCTGCTGTTCCACTGCGTGCTCACCCAGCTGTAGGGTGGGGAGGTTTATAGAGTCAAGGTGAGTGTGCAAGTCATGAGCAAATCATGGAAGGGACTCGAGGTGTTTCTGCAGCTAAAGGGTGGCAGTAAGAGCTGCAGCCATGCTGCCAGCACCGGCTCCGTGCCCACCGTGGGCAGGATGAGCTCAGAACATCATACAGCAGGAACTGCGTCACTTGGCACCCAAGGATAAAGAAGCTGTTCAAGTTTTGAGCACTTCAGGAGTAGGAAACAAGCCGTGCCTTAGAGCAAGAGGCTAAAGCAGCCTAAAAAGCTGCCATTAAAAATAAATCAGTGAAGTCAGGCTGTGCAGTTATCAGTGAGTTTGTTCTAGAAGATAACCACTGAATGACAGGCTGGCAGAGCTCCCTGATTAAAAAAACAGAGAAAAAAATGTCTTGAGCTTGTACAGAAAAAAAGATGTTCTGCTCCCTCAGCTTCTTTCTGAGGTTAAAGCATCAGGAGTGTGGCTGCATTTGTCATGGTAAAAAGATATGTTATTTAAATATGTCTGTAGTCACTTTTAATTAGGGAGAGGTTTATAATTAGCATTGTGTACCCCAGAATAGGTCAAGAGGGCACGGAGGAATAGTCATTCTTCAGGGAAAAAAAAAAAAGAAAAGATATTTAATACAGATGTCAGAAAACTCATAACTGTGAAGGACAGCCCTGGAGAGACAGACTCGTGGAGAGTGTGGAGCCAAAACATTGAGGTCATTGAAGAAACGATTAACTGGTGTCCTGGAGAGAGTTAAAAATGAAAGAGGAGAAGGGACCCCGATGCAGTCCCTCATTTCCCACCAGTGCTGTAAGAAACGCCCACATTTCCCCTGGTGACAGAACCCTTGGCTGGAATTGAGCCCCTGTCTGTGCTGAGGGCAGGGGGGAGCCCAGGGGAGGTGGCAGGGGGAGCACAAAAGGACAGTGTCTGTCCCAGGGAAGTCACAGATGTCACCTAGCAAAGGGGACCAGGGGGTGCTGTGTGTTCTGGGAAGCTGGGAACCAGTTGAGACCTCAGTCAGGGAGTGAATTAATTACTCACACAGCCTGTTGCTGGCCCTTGATTTAGGGTAGGAAAATACCTTTGTAAAATGGTGGGATATTCCTATCCCTTGTTATCTTCTGTGCTAATCCTTTGTCTCTAGAGCTGATACAAGACAGTAAGAAAAAGAAAAGGTTTTAATTGAAACCTTCTTGCTGCATTTCCCCATTTCTCTCTAAAATTGCCCTTCATGAAGGACTTGCTTTGCTGAGAAGCTTCCTCATCTGCCCGAGTGTGGTGGCAGATGCAAAATGCTGTTTGGGTGGAGAGTCTGGGGGAGGAAAGGGGAGGAAAGGATAATATTTTTCAGTGGATGTTTCAGACAGCATCCATGTTTTCCTTCAGGAAAAAAAAAAAAAGGCTCTACTGATTCTACTGAGGATGAAAGGAAAAGGCTTATGGTTGTTTGCTTGTTTAAGTTGTGTTTGCTCACAGCCTTGCATATAAATGAATGAAAATGTAGCTGCTGCCTTCAGAGCCTGAAAGCTGCCAGGGGCCAGGCTCTGGAGGGGGTAATAGAGGGGGGGCAGAGCATGAAAATGCACCCACCTTATCCCAGGGCTGCAGTGGGAGCTGCTCAGAGTTCATTCTGGTTGAAGAAGAGCAGAATCTGCAGTGGAAGGGACTGCAAATAGATGTTCCTCCACAATCTCTGATGGGGTGTTATCAGTTTTTAGTGTTTCTGTGGATCAACTGCTGCTTTTGTGAGACAGGACAGTCCCAGTGAGGCAGCTGGGGTGGGGTGAGTGTGGCCAGAAGGGATGGGAAGGCAAAGCTGTTCCTGATGCCCCTCTGGGTAAAGAACAGTGTCCTGGGATGTGTCTGCTGCAGAGGTTTGCCCTGCATCGAGCCAGTGACAGGGTCTGGACCCTTTCAAACAAACCTTTCTGAACTTATTTCCTACTCTCCATGTTATTTTAGTCTTTTTATTTTTCTAGTTTATCCCCCCCTTCAACCCTCTGTGACCCTGGTCTCTTCCAGCTGCCATCACCTCATGCTCAGCGTGGCTTGGAGGAATCCCAGTGGAAGGCTGATTTTTATTTTTTTTTTTCACAATCATTTTTAAACGTTTAGTTTTACATTTCAGGGCTGTACCAAGCAAAGCATCAGCTAAATCAGACAAGAACAAGCGTGACACAGCAGTTAAGGCTAAAAGGAGAGTTCTCCATGGATTCCAGCAGAGTTCATTCTGACTTGCACTGGTGTGAGTGGGACCAGTCCAAACGTTGAGCTGGAAATACCCTCCCAGCTCCAGAGTTGCAGTGTGTTTTAAAGAGCAGTGAGCCAGGAGTATTTATGCTGCGAAAGGAAAACAGGATTTTAAAACGTGTGGCTGGATTATAACCATTCCTTCCAGAACCCTGTGTTTACATAAGAAGAAACTGGTTTCTTTAGAGAGATGGCTGGCTGGGAGCTGCCTGACACTGGGAGTTTTACATGCAGTTAGGGGAGAGTGTAATTAAAACCATGCGATGCTCTGTTGCCCCTTCCTGTCACTAAATTACAAGTTATTCTGTCTCTGAGGTGCTTTTTAAGAACACATACGGAGTTTTCATTTGATCCAGCCTCAAAGTATTGTGTGGTCAGTTAAAAGAAGGCAAGGAGGGGAGAAAAGAAGGAAGGGAGGGAGAAAGGGAGAAAAGAAGGAAGGGAGGGAGAAAGGGAGAAAAGGAAGGGAAGAAAAGAAATTTAATGAAGCTTCTAAGTTGTTCTGGGTAAGATGGGAGTGGAACAGGCTGTGCCAGTGCTGCTTGTTTCAGTGCAGTGGCTGCATGGAATGAGATTTCTCTACTTAGATTCTGAGTCTAGCACGTGGCATCATTGAGCACCCCTTTCTCGTGCCTTTGCTTTTCATTTTCTACAGGATCTGCTCTTTAAATCAATGTTTGTGGTGAAGAAAGCTGTACCTGCATCTCAGACTTTGCTGTGTTGGAAAGGGACTAGCACAGAATCATAGTGATAGTTGGAAGGGACCTTAAAGATCATCTGGTTTCATGGGCAGGGACACCTCCCACCCAAGCACGCTGCTCAGAGCCCCATCCAACCTGGCCTTGCACACTTGCAGGGATGGAGCATCCCCAGACAACCTGTCCCAGTGTCTTGCCACCCTTACAGTGATTAATTTCTTCCTAATTTCTAATGTAAACCTCCCCTCTTTCAGTTTGAAACCATCACTATCCCTACAAGCCCTAGTGAAAAGGCACGCTGTGGTGTGGGTTAATTCAGGGCATGCTGCTGCCCACCAGCACCAGCTGTTAAACTCTTCTGGCCCCCACTATTCCATAGTTCCCATGAACAGTGTGGTGAGTGAAGTGCCAGAGGATGGAGCCTCCATCTCCTCGGGGCATCTCAGCCCTTGAACATTACCTGGTCGGTGATGGAAGCTCTTGATGGGCTTCCCAGCCCTGTGCCAGAGGTTTTGAGGTCACCTGCACTGTCCACCACTTGCCTTCTTCAAAACTACATGGCCCCTGTGTTTGAGGAGGTGATTATCTCTGTACATTGATGAACCTCAAGGACCTGCTCTAGATCCATTCCTATTGCTTCCATCTGCAGAGCTGAAGCCCTGGAAGCAGCCCCATTCTTTAGCAATTCCCGTGCATGCTCTTTTTCCCCTGGTAAGCACCTGACTTGTTGATAATGGCACTGGTGGTCTGGAGAAATGCTCTTCAGATTGATGTATTGCTCTTGACTTGCTGACCTGTGCATTTAGGACTCCTTCCACAGGGAATGCAGAGGCAGGGCCACGCTGAGTAGCGTGGGGCTATCTTTGCAAGCCAGGCCCTTAGGATTTCTTGCTGGGTTCGTGCATCCCTTTCCTCTTGCAAACAGCCCGAGCTTTGGTGTAAGCTGATCCTGCTCCAGCAACCTCAGCAATGTACCGACTGTCTCCTGCCAAGATTTCAAACAATAGTTTATTTTACTGTTGCTGGAAGGGGAGGCCAGCAGGAAGGCCTGCCAGGCATCCCATTGGGCGTGGGGTGGAGGCTCCATTGAAGGTTCCCCCTGGGACGTGTGCCTTTGGCTTCCAGGGAAAGGATGTGAGCACCAAGCAGGGACACGTGAGAGCGAGTGGTCCCCTGGGCTGAGCTGCTCTGAAATCCTGGGCACCAACAGGGTCAAAACCAAGCTGGTGGCTTGAAGAGCACCAGGCAGTGATGAGCCCCCTGAGGACCAATTTACTGCTGCTTTATGTATGACAAATAGGACCCGTGAATGCATTTCTTTAGCAGAAGCCTGGTCTCATCCTCACAAAGCCATTGGAGCTCAGCAGGAGCTGAGGAGCTGGACAGAAAGGTGCTGTTATAAAAGCCCACTTTTATTTCCAACCACCAGCAAGACTTGCTGGTTTGGGTCTGTCATTCATAAACCCCATCAGCCCATCAATCCCCTCTCTGTAGCCAGAGGCTTTCTCTATATTTACCTATATAACTGGGGTTTTTCTTCCTGCTTCACTCCCACAATGGGAGCAGTGTTGAGAGTTACTCCGGAGTGACAGCCTTCTAATAAATTAAATCTTGTCCCACATCTCCAGAAAAGATTTGTTGGTAAAGGTCAAACCCAGGTTCTTTATTACAGAACTATTTTATTTTATTTTTTTCAAAGTGTTCTGCAGCATTAATACATTATGAGACCTTGCCTACATGAAAAACAAAACGAGACCCAACTGGCCAACTCCCCTGAGAAATATCCTGAACTGCCTTTATCAAAACAAATGAAAAAAGTGCTTTTTGTGATGCTGTAGTTGGGGTTGGTTTTGTTGTTTGGGTTTGTTTGTTTTTTTTTTAAAAAAGTTTTTTTTTTTTTTTTCTTGTTTCCACTATTGGTAATTTGCAGTTTTTTGGAGGTTTTTAATAGGCTCCCCTACTGGGAGCATGACTTGCTGAGGCTCTGCTGCTTTGGAAGTGCTCTGTTAAAACTCTCATTTGTGGCTTTCCATATCCATGCCTGACAGATGTAGATTTTCAGATGTTTGCTCGTCAGGGGAAAAAATAAGCCAAAGAAATTGTCAGAGGCAAATCTGAGCTTGTTTTGGAGCTGTGGGTAGAGCTTAAAAAGTAAATGCTGTCAACTGGCCCAAAATTCTCCAAGGGGTTTGTGATGATCTTTGTCCTGCTTTCATGGGTTTTTTTTTGGTCCAGCTACTCCATAGTTGCAGGATTAAGATGGGAACATAAATCCCCAGCAGAAGGCACCTCCCAGAATAGGAGGGGAAGGAAGTACCCCAAGAGCACTGGGAAATTGTCCTGCTGTATGAAGACCAAGCAGCATCTTCAAGGGAGAACCCAGGTGCCCAAAGTTGAGGTTTCTGGCAACTGACCCAAAATTTGGAGGAGTAGGAACCCAACAACCTCAGAAACCCTGGTCTGGGGGAATCCAGCACCCAGACTGAAAACTTTAACCTAGGAAATGTAGTTTAGGGCATGGAAATGGCTGCACTTGGGTGTGACCTTGGTGTGTCTCCACCTGGCCTGGGCTGGGGTGGTGGAACTTCCATCCTGGGACCTTCTGCAGAGGGTTTCTCCTCTGATCTAGGGCTTTGGCTGCAGCAGCATTGCTGGACCCCTGTCAAGACTGCTTTTCACTGGTTGGAGGGTATTTTAATCACTAGAAATCAATTTTTTACCAGCAGTTTGAGTATGGGTTTCTTTTTGTCCTATATAATGATCAGTTTCCCTTCAGTTCATTTTAAAGCTCTCTCTGACTCTTTTATTAAAAGATTAGATACTCCAAGACTAATCTAACAACCAAGTCGTTGTCCTGCTGTCCTACAAGATCACTTGAACTCTTAATTTCCTCCTCTTCTTTTTGCTGAACTTTGGTCCCATTGCTTAGAACTTTTCCTGAGCCTGTTTCCATCCATGTGCTGAGTTTCTAAAGATATTTTTCTTACCCAGAGGACAAGAATTCAGTAGGAAC
This sequence comes from Corythornis vintsioides, assembly GCA_025447755.1. NCBI lineage: Eukaryota > Metazoa > Chordata > Aves > Coraciiformes > Alcedinidae > Corythornis > Corythornis vintsioides. The sequence goes on from JAOEGS010024015.1 coordinate 30,630, forward strand.
TGCACGTACTCCCATCAAGCCCTTAAAACCACAAACTCCTCTAAACTCTGCAATTAGCTTGACTTTTGGTTTCCAAAAAGAATGTGCCAGGTCGTGGTTGGGAGAATGGTTTAAATTCAGCTGAAAAACATTTTGCTGTGGGACCATCGGGGCGAGAGTCGGGGTTTGCTTACACTGATAGAGCACGTGTGGTTTCTGCTGCAGGCTTGTCAGAGATGCTCAGTGCTTCTGATCCATCTGACAGATATTGATCTAGGCCATGGTTTTGAACATGATTAATGAACCTCTGAGATGATTTTTTTTCTGAATCACAGTGATTTTTGCCAGGTACACGATCCAGGTCGCGGGCAGAAACCCGGCGTCGGTATCGCCTGCCAGAGTTAAACCTCTGCTTTCTCCTTCCTTAGGGTGGAAAATGATACTGAAACAGAACCTCCAGCACCACTGGATGACTTAAAATCTGTTAGGGGTGGAAATGAAGAAGATGAAAAGCTCCAAGTGAAAATACAGGCTTTTGAAGAGAAAATAAACGCCGACAACAGCACTCCCGGCTCGGTGCGGAGATACAGTTTGGGCCAGGTCTCCAAAGAGGAAAGGAAGGATATGAGATTTAACAGGTATGGCTCTGTAAAACGTGTGAGCAGTTTTCACCAGTATTAGCCTCGTAATAAAACTTTATCCAAATGGTGAGGGCTTGGTCTGCTTGCACGATACCTCTGAGTGCCATAAATCTCATTTTAACCAAGTCTCGTATCCCTGGATACAGAGGCTGGATAAAATCTTGCTAAATTACTTATTTAATCTCTTCTGTGCCCCAAAAGAACACCAGGGATAGGAAAATATCTGCATGCAGAAACTACTAGATAGGAAGATGCTGAGACTTTTCTTGGGTGTTATTGCTAACAGATTTTTGAATCAAATTCCACCCGTGTGCTGCCTGAGACAACTGTGACTATCCCAGAACCTCAGCAACCTGCACCCTCAGCATCCTTAGCAGCTCCATGGAATTTTTTCCTCTTCCTCCTCCAGTATTTGTCCTTTTAGTCACTTCATTTCTACCCTTAATCTTCTGGAGGCTCAGCTTGTAGGCAGAGGGCAGCCAGGAGCCGGAGGCTGAATGATTTTTGCATCTCACCTCTGTTCCAAGATGTTTTCCCTTTTCCTCATTCACCTTCCAGGTCCAAAAGCCTCGCTTTGCATGCAGTCCGTGTGAAGGGGGGGAACTCAGAGAGTGGGCAGGATGAGGAGAGTGAGGAGATAACTGCTGGTATCTCCCTCACTGAGATCTACCTTGGCCAAGAAAATGACAAGCTGCCTTTCAGCCTTGACACAGAAGCAATGCAACTGGGGAATTCTCTGGCTTCACACCAGAGTATTGGCTACCCTGAATCAGCAAATCTGCCAGAATCTACTCAAGAAAAAGCCCTGGAAGGAAGTGCAGAGGCCGTGACAAGCCCTGTGGAATACCAGGACAAGCTCTACTTGCACTTGAAGGAAAACTTGGGCAAAGTGAAAGCGTACGTCACGGAGATGGGGAGGAAAATTCCTATCCCTGATCAGTGTGTTATTGAAGGTAAGAGGTCTGAGCCTTTCTCATTATGAGAGCTGGGACCCCCATCTCAGGGTACAAGCAAATGGGTACTTCTCTGGCACAGAGCTCATAGATGGAGGAGGAACCTGGGCTCCTCATTCCCAGCAGGACATGGAGGGGCTGGAGAAGGGCAATGGAGCTGGGGAAGGGTCTGGAGCAGCAGTGTGGGGAGGAGCAGCTGAGGGACCTGGGCTGGTTGAGCCTGGAGAGAAGGAGGCTCAGGGGAGACCTTCTGGCTCTGACAACTCATGGCAGGAGGTTGAAACCAGAGGTGGTCAGGCTCTGCTCCCGAGGGACAGGACAAGAGGAACTGGCTTCAAGTTTCCCCAGGGAGGTTGAGGTTGGAGCTGAGGAGCAATTTTTTCTCCTTGAGGGTTGCCCAGGTCGATCCCAGGCTGCCCAGGGCAGGGGTGGAATCCCTGTGTTCCCTGAGGGCCATGGGGCAGTGGTGCCCTGGCAGTGCTGGGGTGACAGTTTGACTTCATGATCTGAAAGGGTTTTTTTCCAACTAAAACAGCTCTGTTTCTATGCTATGATTAGTTTTGTAAACGAATGTCATTCACAGGCTGCAGTGTTTTGAAATCTTCCAGGACTGTTTGTTTCCTTCAGAGATGTAGTGCAGCCCTCAGCTCTCCCTGACACCCAACGTGTGTTTGGCTGCTGTAGAGAGCAAACCCTGAGCTTTCTGGGAAAGGGCAGGACCTGTCACACTGAGCTGAAGAGATGTGGCTGCTGACTAGGACTTGTGACACCTCTGGCCACATCTGCAGGGCAGGCAGGCAGGAGGAGTGTCCCCCAGCTCCAGGCTGTACCTTATGGGGCTGTGCTCCCCATCGTGGAGTCTTGATAGTGATAGAGTCACAAGCCATGGCTTGGACATACAGCTTAGCTGTGGCTAAGCACGTGCTTAAGCCTCCTCCTTGGCCAGCTTGGTTGGTCTGGAGCAGATCTGAACTTTTATAGATAAAATACTTCTTTACTTTCTCAGTGATCAAGAAGTTGAAAAACATCTTCCACCCCTAAAAGGGGAAATAACCACATTATTTAAAAAAATCTTGTTTTTCTGAGTAATTCCTGAAATTTCTTAAATTCCAGGCTTGCTACTTGAGATGGTTATTTGGTAGAATTAATGATTAAGCTTTTGTTTCATAAAACTTTCCTGGAAACTGTGGGAGAGAACAATCAAACCACCAAGTGCCTTTACCTCGCGTTGATCAAATATGATATGTTGAATATTTTGATCCATACGTCTCAGTTTCCCTTCTGGAGTAGCTATTGTGAGATGTTTTAGGCACAGGACCGTTTCTAAATTCATTCAAACTATTGTAATTTCCTGAGAAATCCTCAGCAGGCATTCCTAGGGAAATTCTCTGAGCAGGGGACACACGTGCAGAGCGAGAGATTTATGTGAGTCGCTGTCAAGGAGTTGGAGAGACAGGGTCTGGCTTCTTACCCAGGGGATGGCTTGGTTAATATTTCAGATATTACCTAATCTGCTCCATCAAAAACCTGGCAGGGTGTGATCCCTGCCTGCTACAAAGGCCTATTCAAATGTGTCTGGTTTATTTTCACCTGAGATGCTGAGAAAATGGTGAAGAAAAAATAATAGGTGAGGTGTGGAAAGGCGTGGTGGCATTGTGCCTGTGTGTCTAGTGATGATGGGGTCTCAGAACTCCTCAGGTTGGAAAAGACCTTCAAGATCATCGAGTCCAACCTCAACTTGCCTCTGGTGAGCTGGCTGTCAACGTGGAGAATTCCTTCACTTTGAAAGCTGAGGCTGGGTGGTATCCCCGTGCCCGTGAGGAGAACAGAAGCAGCCTTGGGCACATCCATGTGTGTGTGATCCCAACTGATCCTGCTGCTGTAGGATGAGAGCTAGAGGCTGCTGAAGACTTTCCAGACAGGGAGCAGCTGCCTTGAGGAAAGACAGAGGACGTGCAGGGCTGTGCTCAGCAGCAGGCAACAGTGCAAATGGACAAGAGGAGAAAAACAGATCCATCAGATGACATAATTCTGTCAGTGCCTGCGTTAATTGGAACCTGAATCTTGAAGGACAAAGGAAACCAGAGGAACATTCTCTGGAAGGTGGCACTTCTGCACTAGGCATTGCTGGTGAGCTGCTTTGGGAATCCCACAACCTCCAGCTGAGCCCTGAGGCTGCTCTGTTTCACCTGGTTTAGCCCCAGTTACCCCTGTGTGCAGCACAGGGCGGTTGAGCAGCTGGTGGGCTCCACCTTGTTGGGTCCCCCCCCTTGAACCATGCACGTTGGATGATTTGAGACTTTTTGTTTCCCAGATGCACAGGGGTGGTGGATCAAATGCATGGCCATGTGTATCCTGCCTCTGGGAGTGGCTGGTGTCAGATGGTTCCCAGACACGAGCCTGTACAGCTGCTGGATTTGGTTATAACTGGAGGGCAGGTCCTTGTTTCCCCCTCTACTTCTACACCCTCTTTAGATAATTGGGATAAAAAAAATGCCACTTTTAATGCCTACGGCTCAGAGCGCTGAGTGTCAAGTGAGCTGGTGGAAGGAAAACATTTGATAAAACAAATCATGGAGGGTGCTGATGGATTTGCACATCCCCAGCCTCCTTTCCAACCCAGGGACATGGAGTGCATCGTTCAGCCCTCGGGTCCCTCGAGGTGCCAACGAACAATGCTATGGCTGCTGTAGAGCAGTCAGTCACTCCTGGCTCCTCAGTGCCCGACAGGAGGAAGCACAAACAGCAAACACTGCACGGGATTGAGGAGGGAAGGCTGAGAGGAGCAGAGAGGGAAACAGGTTGCAGCACTCTGGCCTGAGATCTGGTGGTGATTACGTTTTGTGCCGTACTGCCAGATAATGGGTACCACATGACGGCGTGGATGGAGGAGCTTATTGCTCCCCTGCAGTGCTCACCCCTGCACCAGCCTGATAAATTCCAGCATTCCATAAGCCAAACGTTGATTTGGAACAGATGGACCCTCTGCTCCTGCAGTGGGAGCACAAAGCTGCGCAGGCTCGGGGTGGTGTTTCCAGGGGAACAACTCTGCTGCTGCTAGGGCCTCCCCCCCTAAATTATATATATATATTAGTTGGCATTTTATTCTATGGGTGTTTCATCCCAAATGTGAGGGCTGGCAGTGGGGATGGAAGTGATAACTCAGAGGATGGCCGTGGTGGTGATCTGCACTGTCAGACCACAGAGGAGCTGCCAGCACAACGGGGAGTGTAATAGGAACATGAACACGCTCAGAACTTGCTGCCCTCGTATATGTGATAACAGCAAATCATGTGGGCTTCACACCTCAATCCTCTGGAAGCATCAGTTTAACCAGGATGGGCTCCAGATCACAGGATCCCAGCATGGTGAGGGTTGGAAGGGACCTCTGGAGATGCTCTGGTGCCACCCCCCTGCTCCAGCAGGGCACCCAGAGCAGGACCCAGCAGTGCAGTGTCCAGGGGGGTTTGGAATCTCTCCAGAGAAGGAGACTCCACAACCTCTCTGGGCAGCCTGGGCCAGATGCACTTTACCTGGCAGCTGGGAGATTCCCAGTGGGGTGGTGTTATCACTCTCCTGAGGGAAATCCCAAACCACAGGGCTTTGAGCTTCTGAATTGGACCAGGATAGACCTAATGGCTCCTCCTGGAGCTGCCTGTGCCCACTGTGGGCAGGAGAGGCAGCATCCCTCTGCCAGCTCAGGGATGACACTGGGATGCCCAGGAGCAGCAGGAGTGGGATGTTCTCCCAGGACCCTGCTTGTCCCTGCACACCCTGTGGGGCTCTTTGCACTGTGATACAGTCACTTTTGCTTCAGAGGATGGAGCAAAGGTGCAGAGATGTTTTATTGTTGCACCTTTCCAAATAGCAGAGGCTTTTCCCTGCCTTCATAGTAAAGGGGTTTATCAAGTTAAGCTCATCTGTGTGTTCTTGATGGACAGACCTCAATATAGTTGTGTCTTGGCCACTAATTTTTGTGTAGCCCACTGGAGTTGACATCTGTTGGACTGAGTTGCAGCATGCAGGCAAAGCTAGTGGTGTTAAGCACATAAATCAACATTTTTTTTTAAACCAGCTGCTTTAAAAATCACCCTTTTCTCCTATAAACATATTTATTGTTTGCATACTTCTTGGTAATCCAAACGGAAGAGAACGAGCCAAGGAAAACGAGCAAGCTGGAGAAAGGTTTTAAACTGCAATTTAGAAAGTTGTCACCGTTTCTTATTCCATGGGTTTCTGTTTGTGGCTGAGTTGGAGTCTATGTGGGAAATTTATGAGCATACGTTGACTCTTATTAACAGATTTTATTTAATAGTAAAGGATTACCAATGGTAATCAAATGATGCATGGATTGTTCCCAGGACCAGTGACTCCATACCCACTTGCCTATGTCCCTCCTGGCTCAGCCCAGCACGTTAAGCTGGAATAAACAACAATTAACAGCTCTACTGACATTCTGCTGTTCCTATTTTGTTCTCTTTCCCCAGGCACAACCACTTTGTAGTGAACTTTAAAATTGCAACATATATTCTCTTGTTTCCTGTAGGAAAAACAAGTTGTTGCTCCTTCTTTTGCTAGAAGTTTGAGACTTGCCAACAGATGTCCCGAGAAATGTTCCTTGACTGGCAAAGCCTTTCCTTGGGATCGCCATCAGTCTCTGCCATCTGGGGCATTTGGTGACTATGTGGGGTTGGTTTGTGCCTTGGGTTGGCCTTTCACAGGTTTTAAAATCCTTTCCTTGGGCTATTTGGGCTCTTCTTAAGGCAAGCCAAGGAGGAGAACTCACCCTTGGTGCCTCTTTATAGTGATGATGTGCCCAAGTGTCACCAGCTGCTGCTGACAGTGATGCAGGACAAGAGGAACCAGCCTCAAGTTGCCCCAGGGGAGGTTGAGGTTGGAGCTGAGGAACAATTTCTTCCCCTCCAGGATTGCCCAGTCCTGGTCTAAGCAAAATAATCGTATCCATCACCCAGCTCCAACCTCCTTCAACATCCCATGACAACTCTGGCTGTGCTTTTCTTTCTCTTTTCCAGTCAAAACCCCTCTGAGCCTGCCCAATATAGAAGTGCTACCGGAGCCACAAATCCAGTGGTTGAAATGGTGTTTCCATAAATCCTAATTTAGGTCCAAGGGGACAGCTTGGAATTGAAGCACTCACTGAAATAGAAGTTGGCATAACCACCCTGCTTCAAATTTGCTCTCCACCTTGTGAAGTGACAGCAGTTTTTAACATGAAAACCTGGCTCTAGAGCCTGTCAGTGTGCAGCTTAAATGTGACCAGTGTAATAGGCTTAATGTCCTCAGGGAAAAGAGTTAATTTTTTCCTTCCTCTCCCCCTGACATACTTCTGACCAATTATTTTAAAGAGTTGCAGATCCATCTTTGCCATAGTTTGGGCTCTGTTGCTTTAAATCACATCAGAAGGACCCTTAGTCAACGTTGGATTACTGGTGCTCACCAAGAGGTGCCATGTGCTGGGCGAGCTGTTGCAGACCAAGTGGGTTTTGCTGACAGGGCTCTCCTGTGTGTTGTATCTTGCTGATGTCTTGAAAGTTTCTGGGGCTAAATTCATCTTTCCTTGCCAGCTGAAGTCGGGGGCAGCAGTTACTGGTTTCCACACGTGGGGTTAGAGATCCAGGGAACTGAGTTGTCTCCGCCTTCATAGGCCGAGGTTTCTTTCTACCTCAAAGCTGTTTTCCCCCAGCCCAGCATCCACCTGGCATCTCTGTAGTGTTTCCAGCAGGTTCCAACATCCCAGCTTTCAATTTTCTGTGTTTCTGGTGACAATCCAATCCACTGATACATCTGCTCTAGGGACCCATCCTTTTGCACCTCTGGTAAACTCGCTGCTCACACGTCATGTTTTTATGTGGAATACTGGATTTATTCTGTTTCTCCTCTATGCTTCACATCTTGATTAGATGGAACACGATGAAACCAACAAGTATTTCAAGATGGTGTGTTGCTGGACAGAAAGGCTGCCCTCTGATATCAGTCTACCTCATTGCTGGCTCCTTGTCAGCAGATCCTGAAGGCTCTGCTGTTTAAACTGTCTCCGTGTGTTACCCTCATTTTTCTAACGAGCTACAACTCATTTTTCCAGTTAGGCTATTTTCTGACAGCTTTTTATTCCTACACCTTCACCGTGGTGACTCACCAGGGCAGCACGAGGCTCTGAGTAATGTTCCCTGCACAGCTGGCCCGTGTCACCCTTCTCAACCCTGTGATTCACTGTGTGGATGCTGCACGGCCAGACCTGGCTGGCCACCTCCCCGGGAGCCTACCCTGCTCTCCCTTCTCCTGGAAAACCCTCTAGCTTTGACCCTGCAGATGCTGCTGGGCCAGGGCCACAGGAGAGGTGAGCAATGGTGCCTTTGGGCACAGATCAGCTGCTTCAGGGTGGTTTGTCTGCTCATCTTAGCCTTTACCTAGCGTGGCAGCAGCAGCTGGTGGGGGCTGGTTGTTCCTCAGCCCTTCCAAGTTCAGCTCTGCAGGTGGGTGAAGAGGGTGCAGCTCTCCCCTGTCTTTAAATCAAGGTCATCATGTAAAAATATCTAATTTTTGGTTTTTATGTCATTTTACCTTGGATAGCTGCATGGTCCTGTTGAAAGGGGCTTTAAAATGGTACCAATATTTTAATTTAACAAAGAAGTCTGATTAGCTTATGCTGAACATGCTGTTGTCATTAGGAGTAGCCAGCCAAAGACAGAAAACAAGGGTTCAAGGTCAATATTTTGCAAAAACCAGAATCTCAGGGATTTAATTTCCAGCTAAAACCAGCAGGGGAAGTTCAGAGCCAGGTAACATCACATAGCATCATATTGATGGACAGATTGTGTGTGGCCACTGCAGGAAGCAAGAAGCTCCCTGGGCTTAGGTGTGTAAAAATTGGGTGTGACCAGCAGATTTGTAGTATTTGTGCTTGAGAAGTGGGGCTGGTAGGACCTGGAGTCCTCATAAGAGCATCTCTGCAGGGGCAGGTTTGGGGTGGACCTGTTCTCCTGTGGACCAGATCCACCCAGGATCTGAAGCTTCTGGGTGGACAGGGTGAGGGGCTGCAGCTGGAGACCTTGTGGCATGGGGCAGGAGCTGGCACACTGGTCCCTGCTGGCACCCAGTGCTCAGCAAATACACTATTCTTCATGATGTTTCTGGTGATGAGTTCATGAGGTGGCCTGTGCAGCAAAAACACTGTGAGCACAGCAGTGTTGTAACTTGATTTGTGCATCTTTTGGCTCCTGGAGGAACCAAAAGGGGCTGAGTGAGCCCATCCCTGGCTGGGAGCTGCCCGACAGACACACTCTGCCCTCCTCCAGAGCTCTAAATGTAAGATTTAAAGCACAGGAGACTAAATTTCTCTAGTACCATGTTTAATTTAAGGGCAGAACCAAAGCAGTGCTCTTCTGGATGCCACAGGAGTTGACCCAGACCGAGATACCCCCCCTACTGGAAACAGGAGTCCCCACACTGCTCGATGACACACCACTCATGGGCTCTTAGGTTTCTGGCTTTTAATAGTTGATTTTAATATATTCTGTATATTTCTTTCCAGATACTGTTAGAAGTTGCGTAGCAAAGCTGTTCTTCAGCTGTCCCCTGAAGGGCCATTACTGCCTGTACAGCAAATCCAGTTTCACCCTCATCAGCCAGCAGCCTCCACTGTGGATCCACATCATGTTCCTCTTCCAGCAGGTCTGTGTGATACGAATTAGTGGCACCTCTGTGCTCTTAACTTTGTACTTAGGGGGGGAAAAAAAACTCTAATGGTTAATCTCTTTAAATGCTCCTAATCCACAGAGCTTCCTGACCCTTTGTGATTGCTCAGAAAGTCATTAGAGTAGGTTGAAGTGATTTTGGAGTTTATAAATTGTGGGTTTTAAAAATATATTTCGATTCAGTACAACAAATTGACACTGTCTGTCAAAGCCTGGGGATGAAACAACTGGGGAAAAAACCTTAATTTTCCTAATTCAGGCAAAAATTCCAGCACATCCCAGGTGCCTGCCAAGGATTGGGAGCATCGTGGTGCGTTTGCAGGGAGCAGAATCAGCCCCGAGGCTGCAGGTGGAGGTTACAAGTGCAGCACCCACTGGGGTTTGTTTGTTTTTTTTTTACTGCAGCATCTTTGTCTGAGCAGGATTTGCAAAACTCATCAGGGCTGAGACCCCAGAGCTGTTTTCTTGGGTTTGACACAGTTTCCAAACACAGCCCAGTATTTGGCCATACTGGGAGTTTCCCAGTGGTGATTAATAGTATGGAATTGTAAGAGGAAAAACCAACATTCAGACTCCAAGATGAAGCAGATGGGCTTTGTGTTAAAATAGTAAAGTTGGGGGTTTTTTACGTAGAGCTGTTTGGCACAGGTCATCCCACCCTAAAGCAACCTTAGGAATACAAAGGATTTATGTTAAATGTAAAACGTGCATGGTGAGTCATGCTGTGAATTTAACACCTCAAATCACTCCTCCCTCTGCTTGTTCCTAGAAATAAATACACAAAAAACTCCTTATTTTTCAAATGTGGAGGTGGGCAGGGCAGTGACAGAGCAGAGGAAGCAAAGAGCAGGGGCAGAAACAGGAATGAAAGGGGGAAATAAAGGAGGTGAGCTGCCTTGTAAAGGAAAACCTGAAGAAAGAGGTTGAATTTTAAGGGGACCTCGAGAGAACAAATGAATTATGTTACAGATGTTTCATTTTATTACTGATGAGAGGAAAACAGATGTTGAAAAATACACTGAACCACAGCAAAACCAGAAGGGAGGAGCTGAAGAAGAGGGGACTGGGGAGGGGCAGAGTTGGCACAACTTGCTGCTGGATTTGAACTGGTGTCCCCCCCCCGCCTTTTTCCCATGGATTTCCACTTAATTTGGGTTTTTTTGGAGTTTTTTTTAATGGAAAAAAGAAGATTCCTTTTGTGTTGCACAGTGTTCGAGCCTGCTGTGCATCAGGGTGGTGTTTAGTGTCAGATAATTTATGTTTTTCTTTTGTTGGAAATCTTAAAGCTTTAAAGTACTGGATATATAACTATTATTAAATTAAATCCCAGGCACTAAATTCAGCCTTGGGATAATGTCATTGAAGCCTGTGAAATTGTACAGGAGATAAATTTAAACATAAAATGTATTTATAGCGTGTTAACCATAAATTAAATGAAAGGCTGGTGATAAAAAAGCAGTTTTCAGCAGATCTGTCAGAGATTCCCAGACAGGGGACTAATATACAGTTAGAAGAATTCACTTCTAGTTATCACATTTTTGTTCCCTTTTTGCCGTGGTGTTCTCTTCTGCAGGAGAAAAAGCAACAAAAGACTTTTATTTTTTTTTTCCCTCTTGGGTCTCTAGAACAGATCCTGAACTTGGTGACCCCGCTTCCTATTTAATTTTTTGAAATATTAATGAATTGTTACATGGTGTTTTGGCTGGCAGTCCTGAAAGGGCAGATCGTTAGTGCAGGGTGTTAGCTCAGAGGAGGTGGGAGGAATTGTTTGATGGTGATGACTAACAAAAGGAATGGAATTATAGAGTCGTAGAATCATTAAGATTGGGAAAGACCCTCAAACCCATTAAGTGGGTGATGGATGGTTTAATTTCCCTCCTCACAAGGGACAGCCTCAGTGTCCTTTCCTAACACCTTCCTTGGAGATGCTCCATCAATTTCCCAAACCTGGACCAACTGCCCCGTGCCAAGTGGCTGCCCGGAGCTGACGCTTCTCCCTTTGAATTTTGGGTGAAATCTGGCTGTTTCTGACAGCATAGCAGGATAAAAATGCATTTCTCCCTTTGAATTTGGGTGAAATCTGGCTGTTTCTGACAGCACAGCAGAAAAAAATGCATTGCTTCGGCCACGGTCACATTCCCGGTTTGGGTCTTGCTGAAGCGTGTCTGTGTCAGCTGGATGCCAGACAGGATTAGGATTTCTGCTTAGAAAGAAAAGGAAGGTCCATCCAGGAAACCCCACGTTAAAAGGACGTTGTTCCCATTGCGAAATCCAGTACTTGAAATACTAAAAAAAAAAATCAGATTTCCTTATGCACTCTCAACTTGGCTCCTGCCCAGGCATTTTTTAATCCCAAGATCACGGAGCAGATATAGTAGAGGCAGAAACTCTGAGTGCTCTCAGCTGCAGGAGATCTGACAGCACTGACTGCATGTGCATTTGTACAATGAAGAGTTGAATGAGGCTGAAATATTAGCTCCAGGCTGGATGGGGCTCTGAGCAGCCTGCTCTAGGGGGAGGTGTCCCTGCCATGGCAGGAGGGTTGGAGGAAGATGGGTTTGAAGGTCCCTTCCAACCCAAACCATTCTATGGTTAGAAGAATTCAAGGCAGGGTAAAGTGTCTTTGTTTTTATTTGAAAAGGGGAGCTTTGGAGGTGAGGGCACCCAACCCATCCCAGGTTTCACCTTGTTTTGTGCATGTTCAGAGCATGAAAATCCTGTCCTCTGGCAGCACTATCCATTGAATGTGTTCTGTGGGTTGGTTTTTTTTCTCTTGCATTTCATTCCCACAGTGGCAAACACTGGAATTATTCTTCCCCTTCACACAAGGACCAGGAGCCACAGTCAGGTCCAACTAAACCTGCACAAACCCGTGGTGGTGACGAGCATTGTGTCACCTTCATGGGTAAATGCCACATCTTTTCCATAAAGAGCATGTCCCTCAGATCTGCACCTGTTTTCCAGAAGCCAGTGCTGCTCACGTGCTTATAAACTAGAATTTCAGTACCAAAATGACATGCAAGTTGCTATGTGTCTTGATAGATAATCTTTGGTAAGCCACAGACCTTAAAGACTTGTAATATACTATTTAAAAAACAAAAAAAGCCCTAAAGGAAATGAAATGTTTGAGGTTTATCTAATTGGGTGCATATTGATCCATCATAACTCGTTGCAGAGAAATGAACTAATCCCTGGTTATTCATGTGGCTGTCTCACTGTAAGAACAAGATTTTCTTTGTTAATGACCGAGCAGAAAAATGCTTCAAATCCCATTTTCAACCTTTTCCTCAGAGCTTGTTTGCAGAACCTTTGTCCATACAGAGTAATTCTGTGCAAGTCCTTAAGGCCCTGTGGGAGAAGACACAGCTCAAGGGGACACACAGTTTTGAAACTGCCATGATCCAGTCCACATTCCCACACCAAAAGGTAAGCTTTTAGCCCCAGAAAAAAAGTAAATAGCAGAACTTTGCCCTGACTCTCAGAACATCTGTTCAAAGGCCTTTACAGTAGCTACAGCAAGTCTTTGCTGTGCTCAGATCCTCAAAAAAAACCTTTTTTTTTTTTACCTCTTCCCATTCTTCACTTTAACTCTGGTGTCTTCCCATTTGCACTTAAGCTGTGCCAAGTCCTCTCCTCCTGGATGACCATATGGAGATCCATGGTGCCACAGAGCTCCCTTTTATATGAAGTACTCAGTCTGTGGGGAGGTTGAAAAACATTCATCAGCCATGACAATCCTCAGCCTCCACAGAGGCACCAGAACATTGTTTTGTCCCGTGCTTTGAAAGGTCTCCAGGCGTGTTCTCCTTCAGGCTTCACGTGGATTGTTCCTAGTGATGCTACTATGGATTTTCTCCTGTTTGCAGCTGCAGACTCTAGCCTCAGCTCAGCTGTGCTGCAGGCTGCTTGGAAATGCACCTCAAATGTCCAAGGCAGGGTTTATGGGGATGATCATTTGCACCATTAGTTACCCCCATGTTTAGGAGATTACCCTTTCAAAGCCTTTTACTGTCTCCCGGGTTTCAGCAAAGGCTCTTTCAAAGATATTAATCAGCCTTCTTGGAAAGGAGTGCTGTGAGATTGTAAAGCAAATATCTGTTTATTCCTGAATGTTCCCCACCCAGCTCAACTGGATGGAATGAATTGTCAAACACGATTTCAGAGTGCTCGCTCAGGAGATTGAACATGTAAAGATGTCTGACTGAATGGGATTAAATTCCTAAGGCTACACTGAATTCAAACCAGGAGTTTTGTTTGGGACACCTCCTGAACCCCCAAGATAATGTCGTGTTGAAGTGGCAGCTCCTGCTGCAGCTTCTCAGAGGAGTAGGGCAGCCCCACAGCTGAGACCCAGCTTTACTTGGAGGATTTTAGCTGCTATTTGAAATCTTGGCCTGACTCACCCGATGGCATTAGAGCTGCTTTTCTGTTCAATACTGGCTTAACTGGAGTCCGTGGCAAGATCTCCCAGTCCAAAACTCAGAGCTGGTGGAGTGTAAAGGGGTTTGGGGGTGAATAAAGAGCTTAGGGAAGAGCGTGTCTTCACGGGGGGGATTAGATGCAGCACGTTGTGCACACAAAGTCTACAGAACGCTTCCAACACCCCAGAAACGTGATTAGTCTCCATCATGGCTCTTCCCTAATCCTGCTGCTGCTCAGATGCTCACTTGTGGCCTATTTTGGGAACTTTTCATTGCTCTGTGACAGTAAGAAAGTCTCTCCAAATAGCCAGGACAAGGAGATAGTGATCTTTGGTGGTTTCATGAATTAAGTGATGAAGTTTGGAAACTGGAGCTGCAGTTCACCCCGTGGCTGTCGGAGGCTGGAGAGGCTCAGGCAGATGTGATGCATCTGAAACAGTAAAGGCTCCACCATTTGGTCCTGCTCTCTGCAACGTGCAGCTGGATTCCCTAGCTCAGGTTTGGTTTTGCTTCTCAACACAAAACCTGAGTTTGTTTCTAGAGCACTTTCCATTCCATTGTCTCCCAAAGCCCCACTGAGGTTTCTGGGAGCGTGACCTAGACCTGCGTAAGGAAAGTTTCCTTTGGAGTCATCATAGAGTCATAGAATTTTCAGCTTTCACATTCCCCAGAAACCTAGCCAGAGCATTCCTGGCATGCCCTAGTCCTTGCTTTGCTCGACAGACTTCAGCTGTAATCTGAATTTTTTTCTTTCCTTTGCTAAGAGAATGATTTGGCAGAATTCTTGCTATTATTTATTGCAGTTGTTAGTAGTATTTACTGTAGTTGTTAATATTATTTATTGTAGTTGATAAATAGCATGATCAACTGCAATAAATTACATTATTGTAGCTGATAATATTATTTATTCTAGCTGATAATATTATTTATTGTAGCTGATAATACTGTTTATTGTAGTTTATAATGTTATTCCTCTGCCCGTAGTGCAGGAAGCAAAATTAGGGGGGGTGTTGTTGTTCCAATAAGCACAGCACTTTAAAAATGAAAATATTTTGAAATCTGTTGATACAAATGCAGTCCCAGCACCCTGTATTACATTTCATATTAAGTTTTCTGGGTCGGGTGACAGCAACATGTGGCTGCTCCATCAGAACTGAGGAATTTACTGTGCTGAAGGTCTGACCCTTTACCATCACTCCACTTTTGCCTTCAGACTTCGTGGCTAACCCAGAAGAAATGAATTCAGACTTTTTTATCAACATGTGTTCTAAACCATCTTGCAAAACCGAAGCAAAACAAAATAAACAACAACAGAAGAAAAAAACAGCAACAAAAAAAAAAAAGAAAGCAAAACCGAATTTTTTTTTAAAAAAAAGGAAAAAACCCCAAACCAAAACCACAAAAACCAACCCTATTACATCGACAATTTACTCCAGAGTAAATTCTGAGAAATCATTTCAGATTTTCAGCCCTGGAAGTGATTTAGACCGTGGCAGAAGAGCGAGCCCAGGACTATGTTACGAGCCCCTCGTGGTGCTTTCAGGAGAGAGCCCTTTAACTGAGCAGCCTTGCAAGAGAATAATTAGCATTTTTAAGCCATTGTTTGTTCTGTCCTTGCCTTGCCTTTGTTTGCTGCCCTGCTTTACGAGGCAGAAGGAAGAACTGTGTTTTCACAAAGGAGTCGCTGAAGTTTCCAAGCTGATGGAGCAGGGAGATGAGATAAATCTCTTCAATTGGGCTTTTTTTGTTTCCTCTCCTGAAATCAGCAGATGATTTCAAGCGTACGAGAGCACAGAGTGGAAAAGAGCAATTGCTGCAGTGATATTTCAGTGACATTTGTTCTCTTTCAGCCTAGAGCTGGCTCATTGCAGCCCCTAGAAGGTTTTTTCCATGGGATGGTGAAGCTCCTCGACTTCAGCAGCATCCACTTGGGTGATGGGTTGGACTTGATGATCTTAAAGGTCTCTTCCAACTAAAAGGATTCTGTGGGCAGATTCTGGTTATGAGGGAGCTCACCAAGGAACCCTGGAGTGCAGGGAACCTCTCTGCTGCAGCCTGGCTGCTACTCCTCTACCCAAGGACAGAGAGAACTGAGCTGTGGGGCTGCCACAAAGCCAACGTGGGTTTGAGACCTTCACTGTGTGATCATTGTCTTCCTGTGTGCTCTGAAGCCCATTTCTCTGGGTGCTGCTGCTGCTGGAAAGGGGAGAAAATCCTTAAACTCAACATTTGGCTCAGCTGAGCTGAGGGGCGAAGGTTGGAGAGGTCTCGGGCGTTTTGATTCTTGGCAAACCAGGCCTTTTCTGGCCTTTCTGTGGGTTGAGAGCAGCTGAATAGCAGAGACACTGTGCTGTTGGGTCTCCCTGAGCCAACCACCCTCCTGCTTCCTCTCCTTTGCTAAACTGGGGCCTTGGGAAAACCCTGAGAGAGAGCTGGAGGTAATCCAGGTGGTGGGAGACGTGGTGGGCAGGACTGCTGAGCTGAGCACGCTGCTGGCAGAGGCAAAACCAAGCCCAGAGCACCTTTCTGCCTCCTGCAGCCTGATAAACAATTTATTAGTTGCTTCTGCTGGAGATATGTCATGCTCAGCACATGTGCCCTGGCAGGTTGGTTGCCCACAGGAGACATGAGGAAAAGGACATTTTGTTGGCACCCAGCTGTGCACCCCTCTGTGCTTTTGGGTCCCAAGCCATGACCCGGGCAGAGGTTCACCTGGTTTGTCTCGTTGTTGGCCTAGGACCTGGACCACGTGCAGATGCACCTGGAAGAAGTGAGGTTCTTTGATTTATTTGGCTACAGCGAGGAGGCAGGAACCTGGCAGTGCTTCATGTGCAACAACCCAGAAAAGGCAACAGGTAAGTGGGCTGGGTGTGGTGGGTGGAGGGAAGCTCACAGGTAACACCCTGGTGGTGGCAGAGGCTGGGGAAAAGGGAAAGCAAACCTTCCAGCGTAGCACAGGCAGGGTCTGTTTGAACTGGAATCCTCCATCAAACTCCTCTCGAGGTCCCTGATGAGAGAGTTGGGCCCAAACCTCATCTGGTGTGTGCTTAGAGGGATACAACCCAAAATGAACTTAAACTCATCAATCCTCATCACCACCAACCCCTGGGGAGGGATCTGCACCCAACTGGCAGCATCAAGATAAGAGAGCTGCATCTGCTGGGCCATGTCACAGCACCCAATTCACATTATTTTCATTCTAAATTATTTGTTTTAAAATCCATAGCAGGCGATTTCACAGGGACGAGGCAACACTTCAGAGCAGCCATAATATTTCAGCTATGTTAGGAAACAGGCTGAGTGGGAAATACACTTCTTCCCAGGTAAAAGATCCTGGTGACCCTTCTATTTTTTATCAGCTTTCTGCTGCCCATCTGGTTTAGATCAGAAATTCAGAGAAATGGCCTTTTTTTCTTGGATTTTTTTTGCCACTCTGTGAAGGTCTGCACCATTCTGGCCAAGAATTCTGACTGTTTTGGCCAAGCCTCTGGCTAATTGGCTGTTTCAGCTATTTATTTTAACAGCTAGCCTTCTAGATTTCATCAGCTCTGAATTTAGTAAGTCTTGCAGGAGTGGCACAGCCTATGCTGCAGGCTGGGCTGCCCGTGCTCATTTCATGGGTGTTTGTCCATCACCTCCCTCCTTCCACAACTCCTGTGGGACTCAAGAACCAGAAAAAGGATCGTGCTGTGAGCTGAAATTTCATCTCAGTACCATGGTCTTTCTGTGGTTTGCCCATCACACCAGTGACAGATGTATGTCAAGGGACAAGACAAAGGAATCTTAAAATTCCAAAGCATAATGAAATAGCTTGGGTTGGAATCTTCAAAGGCATTTAACTAGTCCAAAATGGGGAGTGTTTGTATCAAGCCATTGAAAGAGACTAGGGAGGTGATTGTCCCCCTGCACTGGGCACTGGGGAGGCAGCACCTTGAATCCTGGGGTCAGTTTTGGGCCCCTCACTCCCAGCAGGACATTGAGGACATTGTCCAGGGCTGGGGTGGAGTCCCTGTGATCCCTGGAGAGGTTTCCAAGCCTTGGAGCTGTGGTGCTGAGGGACATGGGTCAGTGGTGCTCTGGCAGAGCTGGGTTAATGGTTGAATTTGATGATCTGAAAGGTCTCCTCCAACCAAAACAAATTCTGTGATGCCTTTGCATATCCTTGGGAACAAGAGGCACTGGGCACGGAATATTTTTTGGGCTGTAATTGTCCTTTTTATGAGCAATTACTCTCTTTGTTTTGGCCTAAAGAAAATGTTGTAAGAAAGGCACAGTGTGCACATTGTGACTTGTTTCTCAGCTCTAAAAGACAAAAAAAAATAAAATACTGGATGTGTCATACAAAAGCTCAGGGATAGGAACACAGGAGATAGTGTTCAATGGAATAAAAATCTGCAGGTGAAGGACAAATTCACCTGAGCATTTGGGATGTAGAGCTGTGACAATTTGGAAAAGTTGTACCAGAGTGGGAGACACACCAGGGTTGTCTTGGGTTTATAAGATCTGACACAAAAAAGGGGACTCAGAGGTCTCCTTGAATTGGTAAGAAATCTAAATTCTGTAAAACATCTTTTTTCCATTCCGTGGTAGGACAGACCCTTTGAAATATCAAATACTTTTGTAAGAGAAGACAGTAATTTCTTCTGTTTAGCAACTGAATTCTTCTTAAAGAAGGAATTCAGAGGCAAATTCTTTTTCCATTAGTGTCTTTTGTTTTTTGTTAACGTTGGGTTTTGTTGCATTTTTCGGATGCCGTGTTGCAAGATGCCATTTATCCTCCAGTCTTAGGAAAGGATTTTGCCTTAAAGCCTCAATCCTGCCTTCAGATGCCAGATCCATCATGGGTTTGGTTTATTGGGCTTTTTTTTTTTGGATGTAGCTGGAGCCAGACTCTCCTTGGAGGTTGTGAGGAAAGAGGCTTGAGCAATGTGGTGGATGGACCCGAAGTGGCAATTAACCCAGAGAAAGTTTGAATGCTGCTCATGCATTCTTCTGACTGCAGAGCACTTCTCCTACAGCCATGCTTTTCCAGACTATCACCCCAAATCAGTTCTTCCTGCTGCCATTCCCACAAATCCTACTCATCTGCTCAAATCCATGGGACTGTGCAGCCAGTCTCGGAGCCAGGAGCACCAAGTTCCACAATTTCTCTCTTTGAGCAGAGCTAGGATGTGTTTGAAATTCTGGTAAATTCAGTGCATGCTTCTTGTGAGGGAAAATGGCCTTTTGTAGAATCACAGAATGGAAGGGTTGGAAGGGAGCTCTGGAGATCAAGTCCAACCCCCCTGCCAGAGCAGGGGCACCCAGAGCAGCCCACACAGGGACAGAGCCAGGTGGGGTTGGAATCTCTCCAGAGCAGGAGACTCCACAACCTCTCTGGGCAGCCTCTTACCCTCCCAGTAAGGAGTTCCTCATGTTGAGGAGCCACATTTCACCATGGCCTCCTGCACCAACAGTTGGCTTTGCAGGCTCTTGCACAAAAGAAAAGTCAGGAAAGCCTCTCTGTCTCTGGAGAGGGAGTTGTGGTGCCATGCTGGTTCTGGAAGCTTACAAAAGAATTGCAGTAATCCCCGTGGGCTGCAGAAGAGACACTGTGCCCATGGGCAAGGAGTCTGGGGAAAACTGAGGGGGTTTTGTGCATTCCTCTATGAAAATAAAATTAAAGAAAGAAAGAAAGAAAAAAAGCAGCAATTGGCTGAGAATAGCCCACACCATATTAACTTCTGAATGCATTTATCTTTTGCTAGCAGGGGTGATTATCTGGTGAGCTGAAATAGCCCAGCTATAATGCTTGCTTGAAAATCATCAGAAGTGGCACCCAAGTAATGTGTCCTTCCCAGGTTTTCAACCAAGCCAAAGGTGATGATTAATGAGGGTGAGTGACTCCATATCCCCTTGGGTTAATCACATTTATCTTCACCCCCTCGACACCCACACGTTCCCTCCTTTCAAGTTAAGGGGAGTTGAGATCATTCGTGATCAGACAGAATTGTTGTGGATGATTTTTCTGTTTCATCAAATGCAAGATACAGGGCTTTGGGTTTTATCAGCCCTGGAGGTTGTTTTTTTTTCTTCTTTACTTTTTATTCGGTGCTCAAGCTCTACTTAAAGCATTTTGTAGGTCTTGCAGAGAAAGCAGGATGCAATTAAGAGAAAGTAACTCCAAAGGACACTTATATCAACAGGCATTATTCAGGGTTAAATTGATTCTGGAGCTAGTGTCTTTGTTGAGATGATTTAAGAAGCAGTGGGTATTGTAGTAAGTAATTTTTTATTTATTTATTTATTTTTAGTTTGGATCGTTTTTAGCTTTATTGTGTGTCCTGCAGGGAAGAAGTAATAACAAATATTGAGTAAATATCACCTTTTGAATTCCTATTACTCCTTTTTTTATCAAGCTAAAGATCACATGGTACATGTCAGCACCCCACCACCCAGAGCAACTCCAAACCCAGAGATGATGTGATCACCTCATTTCACCTCTGAAACAACACTCAAAGAATCTAGTCCAATAATGCTCACCTCAAAGAAATGTTTTCTCTTTGATCCACGTTACTTCTTCATATCTCTCTGAAGATGTCTAAACCTGGGTTTAAAAAGTCAGGTGATGGAGAGCCCAGGAGGTGCCTCAGTGGTTGTTCAGGGAATTTAATCACGCTGCTCAGATGTGGGGGGGTTTCCAGTCTGTCTCCCAACACCACATCACATCACGCCCTTCCCTGCTATGCAGAACTTCTCTGCTTGCAGCCTCGGTCCTGTCACATCTTGATTTTTGCTTGGGCAAACTGAGCAGTCCCTTCATTAGTTCCCTGGGACACAGAGAATCGTAGGAAAGACCAGCCTGACATCATTTCTGCATCACTTTGCTGAGGTCTTTTAACTCCTTCTTGTCCATGCAAGGTGAGGCAATCAAAACTAGACATCATTCTCCAGTAACTGATGTGTTCATAAGGAATGTGCACACTCCAGTTGACAGTTGATTGGATTTTGTATTTTCACACTGCTCTTACCCCTGTAACATTGGATGGCTGCAGTGGTGACTGAGGAAAGTCCCAGTAAGGACTGGGACAGGCTCCACCAGGATAGTCATAGAACCACAGACTGGTTTGGTTTTGAAGGGACCTTCCAAGGTCATCTGGTCCAACCCCCCTGCAGGGAGCAGGGACATCTGCAGCTAGAGCAGGATGCTCAGATGCTTGGGGGCTGAAGTTCTTGTGAAGAGGGGCTAAGGGACTAGGGCTGGTGCAGACAGAGCTGAAAGGGGGGCTTCATAGTAGTCTGCCCATAACAACAAGGAGGTCACCAAGAGACAGAGCCAGGATCTTTCTGGTGATAGGAGGGTCAGAGACAAGGGACATAAATCAGAACAGGAGAGGTTCAGGTTCCCTGCGAGGGAAAACTTTCCCACTGTGAGGATGATTGAGCACTGGGACAGCTCACCTAGAGATGTGGTTGAGATTTTCATGTCCTGGGTGGATAAATCCATAAGCAACCTAGTCTGACCCCATAGGTGACCCTGCTTGGAGCAGGAGGTTGGATGAGTGACGCCTGGAGCTCCCTTCCAGCTGAATTATTCTGTGATTCTGTGAAGTTAACCGCAACGAAAATAAGCAAAAAGGGCTTAGAAAAATATTGTAAAAGAGCTTCGTTCTTATCTTTCATGAATCTTATTCCTCTAATCAGACCCTCAGACATCCTGGCATCAGATTCATTACGGCGACTTTGGAAGCTGACATCAGAATTCCCCGTGGGCTTCTGTGTGGATGTAGATGAGAAGTGCTCTGTTAGTGCTGCTTCCAGCCACCGGCTGCTTAGGGAGATCAGCCTTTCTTTACTAAGTCCTGGTTTTGAAAGATGTTTGCCATAAAAATCCACTTTAGGCCAAAATTGCACATTCGCTTCCTTTCTCGTGTTGCATTCCTGGCCACCAACCATCTCAGTATCTTCTGCTCCTCAAACTCTCTGTGCTTTACAGCTTCTTGGCTCAGGTTAGAGCATGTTCCTACTGCACTGGAATTGGTATCCAAGCCATTCCTGTGGGACCAGGAGCCAGGTAGATGCACAAGACCCAACTTCTGAGCACTCATTTGTTCATATCAAGTCCCCCTTTTGCTGTGTCTGGATGTTCCTAGAGCTGCTGTCATGTGCTGACAGTCATCATGCACATTAGGAATTCTTTATTATTATCATGAAGGAGTGAAAATTATTTTCCTATCCTATCTTTATCATATTTTTAATTAAAGTGAATTTCTCTCCTTTTTCTTTTACCCACACCCCAGGAGAGCTTTGCTACTTGGTGCTGCTGGTTTGAGCTTCTCAGGTTCACAGATTTGTCTCTCACTGGGTAGACTTTGTCACTGTGCTTCTGACACTTTATCTTGGGAATCCCAGACTGGTTTGGGTTGGGAGAGACCTTTCAAGTTCATCTGGTCCAACCCCCCTACAGGGAGCAGGGACATCTGCACCTAGAGCAGGGTGCTCAGAGCCCCGGCTAACCTCACCTGGGATGGTGCAGCCACCACCTCTCTGGGCCAGCATCTCACCACCCTTATGCTGAATTTCTTCTTTATATCTAATTTATATCTTCCTCCAGTTTCAAACCATCACCTCTTGTCCTGTCCCAACAAACCCTGCTAAAAGGCTTGTCCCCATCTTTCTGACAGGCCCCTTGAAGTGCTGCAAGGTCACCAGAAGGTCTCCCAAATGATGCAGGGAGAACACAAGCCTCTGATTCATGCCACCCCATGCCAGGCTGGGTGGTGTAGAGCCATGAAGCTACCAGAGCAGAGCTGCTATGTTGACCAAAGGAGGAACAGAGTGATGGGATTTTATTGTGGAAATCCCAGCTGCGGCTCCCCGTGGCAGCTGAAACTTGGCCACCTGCCTTTTCATTCAGTCCATCTCCTTCCAAACCCTCCCTATCTACAGAGACAGAAATATTTATAGTCTTTCTTGAGGAAATTGCAATAGTAGAGGTTGCAACCCCCCCCTCCCCAGCCTGCCTCTCTGCCAACATAAACAACACTGGGGGGGGGGGGAAATACATTCTTCCTCTAAATCCGACGTATTTTATTGGCACTGTTTGGCTTTCCTTTATCAGATGAGAGGTAGTGAAGAGAGGTCCATGCCCCAAAAGCCATAAAGCCTTTGAAACCCCAGGTGCTTCCTAAGGTGGCTGCCACCCCACTGACCTCACCCCTCGTCCTCAGCATCTCACCAACCTACCGCGCTCGGGGCTCCGAAAGGTTCAGGCTCAGGGGGTTGGAAAAGCTCTCGAGACAAAGCCTGAGGGGATCAGCTCTGGTGCTAAGGTACAACAGCACGGCCAGCCAAAGGATAACTGACCAGCTGACAGATGCTGGGAAGGGCTCCAAGGCAAACATCACATCAAAAAAACATCCGCTCTCGGAGCGCTCACGCCTTGGACAGCTCTTGGGTCTATCTGGTCCATCACCTCCTGCCTAGAGCTGTAAAAAATAGAAGAGGAAGGCAAAAGAAACCAGGCCATGCTACTGGAGGAGTTTAAAGTTGTTTGGTCCATATGCAAAGGGCTAGAGGTTGCTCTGTGGTCATGGTGATACCCCAGGTTGTTGGGCTTTTCTCGTGCTGGAGAATTCCTCTTGGTGTGCAGGGTTTGGGAATTGCTGTGAGTTGCTGTGGCCTTTGCAATCCAGGTGTCAAAACAAAGGGTGTTCTGTTAGAAATGCAAAAGTGATAGGAAATGTCACTTTCCCAAACAATCAGTGCTGTGAAACCCACAGGATGGAAGTGACCCTGGGTTTGTTGCAAGGATTAGTGCTTTGCAAAATGGATTGCTGATCTTAAATGGCTTCTGAAAGATCCCCGAAGAGAGAACTAGAAAACATAATGAAGATGTAACTGGGACCAGTGATCTCTACAAAATGCAAGGCTGGGTTTTGGCTCGAGGGCTGATAATAAACATAAGGAGGGGTTGTGTCTCAGGAGGGTGAGGAAGGGAAAGGGAGACAAAACCCTGGGACTCACCAACCTCTTTTTTTCAGTAAAAAGTCACTTTTCTGGGCTGAAAATACCTGAGAGGCTGACAATTGTTGCAGTTGGGTGGTGCTGAGCCCCTCAGCCCCACGTGGACATCCCACTTCTGGTTTTTAATTCCTTCTCTAGGGGGTTGCTGCTCCACTGGAGCACATTACTGTGGTTAATAGAGAGAGAGCCTCAAAATATCCCTGCCTGTAATGCAGCACGGCAGGAATGTGACCATTCTGGACTCTGCAGCATGGATTAAAGCCTCAGAGGCAACACAAACTGCATATTTTTAATTGCAGAGAGTTATAAATTGCTATTGCAGGGCTGAGGAACAATTGGGAGGCGTAACCGTGGGGAGAAGTACGTGATGGCTGAGGGAGTAGGAAAAGTGATGGGCAGCAGAGTCTGAGCTGCCAGCTCCCATCTGCCAGGACCCCCCTTCTCCAGCAAAACATGACTAAGGGCTGAAATGTCCCTCTGAAGGGATGGCTGGATGCTTGAGGTGGGGAGGAATGTGCTGTTGGAGCTGACACAGCCTCACTGCTGACAGAAGGGGAAAAAAACCCAACCCTCTGTGCCTGGCAGAGAAAGCCAGGGCTGGGTTTGGGGTGAAGGAGTAACCCCCTCCTTGTGTGTCCACCTCCCCAGGTGTAAATCAGGATGGGCAGCCTCTGATTGAAGGCAAACTCAAAGAGAAGCAAGTCAGGTGGAAGTTCATCAAGAGGTGGAAAACACGGTACTTCACCCTGGCTGGAAACCAGCTGCTCTTCAGGAAAGGCAAATCTGTGAGTCCACCAGCTTGATTTCTCCCTCTGCCCCCTCCCCAGCACCCTGTCCCAGGGGTTGTACTGCTCAGCTTTGCCCCGTGCTCCCCACGGCTCCCTCCCACCAGCTTTCTTACATTTTCTCTCTGGACGAGGGAGGTGGGTATTGGCTTGGTAGAGAGTAGAGTCCTGATGTTAACCAGTGCTTGAGCCCACCAGTTCAGGCTGTGAAAAGGGACTTTTCAAGGGGCACCTAGTCCAACCCCAGCAGGGAATAGGGACATCTACAACCAGAGCAGGGTGCTCAGAGCCTTGGCCAACCTCCCCTGGGATGGTGCCAGGGATGGGGCAGTTCCATCTCTCTGGGCACCCTGGGCCAGGCTCTCACCACCCTGTGTCAAAAATCCCTTCCTTCTCTCCAGTCTCAATCTCCCCTGTTTTAGTTTAAACCATCACCCCTTGTCTTGTCCCAACAGGCCCTGCTCAAAACTCTGTCCCAATCTTTTCTGACAGACCCTTAAGCCCTGAAAGAGCCCAGAAGGTCTCCCCAGAGCCTGACCCCCCCAGGTCTCCCTGCCTGGCTTCCCAGCAGAGTGGCTCCAGCCCTTGCAGTGTGGCCCTTCTCTGGCCCCACTCCAACAGGTCCATGTCCTTCTTGTGCTGAGTTTTAAGCCCTTTAAAGCAAGGCTGGAGGTTTGAAGCCTCACAAAAATGGTTTGGCCAATAGAAGTGGGATTTTCAGATCCCACAGGAGTTCCCCACCTCCAGCACCCAGTGGGAGGACTAGCCCCACTCCTCGCTGGGTGGATGAGGGTGCCAGAAGCATCAGGAGCTGCAGGGCTGCAGGCTGTGGCTGGCTAAAGCAGTGGCAGAGGCTCCTGCTGAGCTGCATCTGGTGCTTGTTTCCATCTCCCAGGCTGGAGTGAACCAGCAGGAGTACTCTGCCCCGTCAGCTCTGGCACGGCAGCAGGGCTGGGTGCTGCGTGGGTGTTTGGACTCGACACGCTGCTCACTTAAAAACACAAACCCAGCACAGAGGAGGCATTGTGAGATCTCCAGCTGGCTGTGCCTGCTCACTCCTGCAGCTCCACCACAAACCTTCCCTGCTCCAGAGCAGACGTGTGGATCATACTCAGTGCAAGCAGCTGTACGGCCTCCAGTGGGCAAAGGGGAGGCAGGAGAGGACCAAAATATAAGTGGACTGAAAAAGAGCCACTTCATAAACTCCTGGGAAATCGTGGTAAACTCTTTCCAGGGAAATATGCCCAGAGTCCCATCAGCTTTCTTTAGCAACTGGAGGTCAAATGCTGTGTGGCAGTGAATGTGGTATCTCATTTTTGCTAGACAGGCTTCTGAGGCTCAAGGGGTGCAAAGATTGGCTCTCAAGTGCAGAGCCAGCTAATGCCCAGTCTAAACCTACCCTGGTGCAGCTGGAATCCATCCCCTCTTGTTCCATCACTAATGACCTGTGAGCAGAGCCCAGCACCAGCCTCTCTAGTGTCATTTCAGGTGCTGTAGAGAGTGATGATGGCTCCCCTCAGCCACCTCTTCCTCACACTGAACACTCCCAGCTCCTTCAATCTCCTCATCAGATTGATTCCCCAGCTCCATTGCCTCCTCTGCACTCACTCCAGCCCCTGCAGCTCCCTCTTGGATTGATGTGCCTAGAACTGGACACGGCACTCAAGCTGTGACCTCCCCAGCACCGAGCACAGGGGGGACAATCCCCTCCCCATGAACTGTCACCTCCCTAAGATTCTGTGAACGTGGTTCTGTCTCCCCTGTGTTTCAGAAGGACGACCCCGACGAGGGTCCCATCGAGCTCAGCAAGGTGCAGAGCGTGAAGGTGGTGGCGAAGAAGCGCAGGGACCGCAGCCTGCCCCGGGCCTTCGAGATCTTCACTGACAGCAAGACCTACGTGTTGAAGGCCAAGGATGAGAAGAAGGCTGAGGAGTGGCTCCAGTGCCTCAACGTGGCCGTGGCACAGGCGAAGGAGCGCGAGAGCCGAGAGGCCACCACCTACCTGTAGAGCTGCTGGCACCTCCGTGGCCCTGCCAGCAAACTGCGGGTGCAGAGCATCCCGTGCCACTCCACTCAGCTCTTCCACCTCCAGAAGCCCCACCAGCTCCTGGATTGTGGAGAACACATGTGAGCACGGGCCAGGAAGAGCTTGGTGTGGTGCTGGCGGGCTAAGGCATCAAGAAACGAGCGGGTGACGGGGTGTCACCGCTCGCTGCCACCGGGGTGTTTGCTGCTGTGGAAGCAGCTCCCACGCCCACGTGGAAGTGGGAAATGCACTTTTCTTCTTCAGCTGAAGGAGCTGTGAGTCAGGAGACGTGGGTAGAAACCAGCCTGGAGTCCAGACCCTCTGCTCCTGAGGTGTCGGGGCCGCAGACGCCGCCGAGAGCGCCGGAGCGCGTAAGGACGTTCTGCTTTCCTCGGTCCCTTTCTGTCTGGGAGATGATGTTTTTCCTTCTTATTTAATCTTGATGTACTCGAGACTTTTATTGTTTATATGAAAAAAAAAACCCACCTAAATTTGCATCTTCTTTCATGTTTGAAACAAAGCACTTTTTGAGATTGAATAATGCTGAAAGTTAATTTGAAATATTTAACTGGTTTGATTTTCCCTCTTTTTCTCCCTTTTATAACTGAATGTAATTAAAAAAAAACTTATTTTCCTTTTTTTTCCTTAAAAAAAAAAAAATTTGCCTTTCTTCCTTTTTAAATTATCTTCTCTGTTCTGCCACTTTTCAACATTTGTCCAAAACTGGAAAATACTAAGTTTGTTTGCTTTGCTTTGTCACTTCCAAACAATTCCAAAGTGGAGAGGTTACTGTAGAAAAGACAGAAAGAAAGAAAGAAAAAAAAAAAAGGAAATGACATGGGGATGAGCCACATCTGTTCTCAGGGGCCACTGTGGTTTTATCTCACATCATATTTCAAACAATTTCTTCCCCTCCAGGGTTGTCCAGGGCTGTCCCAGGCTGCCCAGGGCAGGGGTGCAGTCCCTGTGATCCCTGGAGAGGTTTCCAAGCCATGGAGCTGTGGTGCTGAGGGCCATGGGGCAGTGGTGCCCTGGCAGAGCTAAGGGAGCAGGTGGACTTGATCTGAAAGGTCTCTGCCAACCCAAACCATCCTATGAACCTATGATTCTAAGTCAAATCTGAGCCTGATGCTGAAGGCCAAAGATGGGGTTTTAGTGGATAATTTCCTGGGGTTTGGGGATAATTCACTGTTATCTCAGTGCCTTGGGATGCTTTGTTTGGAGTTGCTGGTGCACGGAGCACCAAGCAGGCTTGATGCAGATGATTTGGGCTCAAGCACATAGCAGAGCATGGAAGGAGTGCAGAAGAAATCTGGACTAAATCATGAATTACACCCATGTGAGTAACACAGGTCTGCAGACCAGGCTGGCACCACCTCTGCTGCCCCTGGGTGGGAACAAAGCCATGGAGCCAAACCTCGATTTGAAGGCAGCAGTGCAAGGGTAAGAAAAGACCTACAATGGGAAATCTCCACGGCCTCTCTGGCACACGAGGAAAGGAGGTTTCAGTCCTTTAATTTTCAATACCTGGCCCAATAAATCCTTTTACTCACAGGACACACCAGCGAGCCTAATGGGGATGAAGTCAACTCATCGGTGTGAAGAGGTGGATTTATGGCCATAAGCACCAGCTACAGCAAGCCCTGAGCTCACCCACTGGGGCACGTCACTGGAGTTCACTGCTATGGTGAGTTGGCCATTCAAAACACTTTTTACAGACCAAATAGTCTGTGTTTCCTTATCTCCATGCCAAGTTTCAGTCTGCCACCTATGAATGACATCATTGAGGCAACGCTCCGGGCACGTCTACGTGTCGTCACCTCTCTGAGAGAGCCCTGGGATGTGTGGATGGAGTGGGGGTGGCTGAGCAGCCACTTTGCCACCTGACAAGCTCCAGGTCTGAGGGTGAAACTCGAGCAGGGGGTGAAGGCAGCTCCATGTCACCTGCTGTCTCAGGGCTTTTCTCATCAGGGCTTGGTTGTCACCCCTCACTTACGTCCCTTCCTCTCGAGCTCGGTGTGATTGGAACAATCTGGAGTGCATAGCTGTGGAGTTAGAGACCCCCCCCCTAGGTCCCGTGCCAAAAAATAATTGCATAGACTAAGGGGCTTAGCCACACTTCTCCTGTCTTAAATTAAAACTTGGAATAAAATAAAAGAGAAATTCAGCTGGCGACTTATTCTAGCAGGAGAAAGGCAGAAATCATCCATCTAGTCGTGATGAGAGCACGGAGATTTTAAAAAATAGAGGGAAAAAAAATCCCACCATTGCAAATTTTCTTCTTGAGCAGATACATAAATAGCTTTTCTTGGTTCTGGTTTTTAAGTAGCATGTATCAAAGCACTCTAGATTCAAATAGCTGAGCGGGGGGACACGCTGGTAGC
Organism: Corythornis vintsioides; assembly: GCA_025447755.1. Taxonomy (NCBI): domain Eukaryota; kingdom Metazoa; phylum Chordata; class Aves; order Coraciiformes; family Alcedinidae; genus Corythornis; species Corythornis vintsioides. Next base: position 59,539 of record JAOEGS010024015.1, read on the forward strand.
TCCTGTTAAGCTGTAGTTTCTTGGTGGGTTTGCTTGTCCCTCATAGGATCCACCCCAACCCTCTGCCAGGACACCCCGGGGGCAGCCCAAGGAGTGGGTGAAGGGTCTGTGGGCACACAAGGATGGGTGGCAGCACTGGCCAAGAACAGGCTGTGGCACCTGAGTGCTGCCAGTGACCACTCCTGTCTGCTGGGAAATGATCCGTGTCCTCCTACGCAGTCCTCATTGTCCAGCTGCCAGGGGTGAGTTCACCTTTGCTGAGGAATCCAATCCTCATGAGGTTCTTTCCCACCCAAACCAGTCTGTGATTCTGATTCTAAACCCACCTGGCATACTAGATTCCTGCTCCCTGGGGGCAGCAGCAGTGCCATGTCCATAGGGTCCATGAAACTAGGCAAGCTTTGGGGGAGGTCCTGCCTTTGGGGCAATGCTGGGGCTCAGCCACCCAGTCTCCCCATTATGGTGAGGCATCACCCTCCAGAGCCATGGCACAAGGTGGCCTGGAGCCCAGACTGCCAACAGGGAGAGCTTCCAGCCCTTTCTGCATACCAGGGGGGTCAGCCTGAGGTTTTAGGTCCAAACCTGAGCCCAAAGCAAGAAACCAGATCTAAACCTGGACTTGAACACGAGCTGTTTCCAGACCTAACCCGAGTTTCACAGATCAGCACAACATCTCTAGGAAACATCATTCCTCAAACTATTGGCTGCAGCTGATGTGAACATTTTTTATGTAAGGACAATAATCCCCTTTTTTTTTCCTGGAAGAGCTGATGTCTGCCGTGAGCTCTGTGCCACGTCACATGTATCTTTCAGGAATCCAAGTCTGGGCAAGTGTGTGTGGCCTCACATGACACTCAAGAACAACTGGTACTTCAGCATCACTCCTTCACCCCTCCGATGATACCACGACAAAGGGGAAGAAGCTGAGGGATCTGGCAGGGGAGAGCTGGCTCACACCTCGTGGGCTATAGACTGGCCTCATCACATAGCACGTCTGAGGAGAGCATGGGCTTCATCCACAGGGAGAGCAGGGTGCCCAGTGATGGGATGAGCTGGGTCCCAGCTGTCTGCAAAGGATGTGGAGCAGAGTGGGGTGCCCAGTGGTGGGATGAGCTGGGTCCCAGCTGTCTGCGATGGCAACTGTCTGTGGGTGCTTCAAGTGCTGTCCAGGGCTGATCACTGGACACCTAAGCTCTGCTGGGCAGTTTTTGCTGCCCAAACAGATATTTCTGTGCCCAGACCTCAAAACCTTCTGGAGCCCAACAACAACCAGCAGCGATCTCCCGCAAACCTCCTTATCCAGCCGTAGCTTCCTCCCCAACCCTAAACAGCCCGTGCTTGGAAAACTCCAATCACAATCTGGGACATTTTTGCTGCCTTTGCTCAGTCTGCAGGGGATCGAATTCCCAAAAACCAACCTTCCCAACCACGGCCAAGGCGGGAGCCCTGCCGTGAGCATTCCCAGCCCCGCGCGCCTTCCACGGGGCCGCGGAGCGGCTCCGCCTGACGGCATTTCCTAGAAACATGAGCCATAGGTTGTGCATCGAGGCTGCCTTCCCAGGGCTTGTTTGTGAGAGCTGAGCCCAGTTCTGGGAAGTTTTCCAAGGAAATGTTACCCTGCTCTCCCCTCCTGCTCTCCCCGAACGGCGCGTTCCCCGGAACAAGCCAGGAGCTGATGGCGTAGGTTGGTCTCGCTCCGTGTGCCTGGTGGTGGTGCTTGAGGGGGGGGGTGTTAGAAATGGAATAAGCTGGATGCTGTTTTTCCAGCTTTTCCAATTCCAAGCTCAGCAGCCCATGGGAATAACCTTGCCTGCTGCTTGTTGACAAGTCGACTAATTCATCTTGATGCTGCTGACTAATAGTCCTCGGGTAAAATCCTTGGCCCCGCTGAGGTCAAATGCAAAGCTGCTATTAACTCTAATAAGGCCAGAATTTGACTCCGATCGTTGCCTGTCGTAGCAGCACCTTTCCAGCTGCCTACAACCACTGGACTTGTCCAGCTGCACAAACACAGGCACCTCACTCCCTCCAGGGAGACCTTCTGGTGGCCTTGCAGGATTTCAAGGGACCTGTCAGAAAGATGGGGGCGGTTTTGAGCAGGGTCTGTTGGGACAGGACAAGGGGTCACGGGTTTAAACTAAAAGAGAGAGATTTAGTTTGGAGAGAAGGGAGAAATTTTGACACTGAGGGTGGTGAGAACCTGGCCCAGGGTGCCCAGAGAGGTGGAACTGCCCCATCCCTGGCACCATCCCAGGGGAGGTTGGCCAAGGCTCTGAGCACCCTGCTCTGGTTGCAGATGTCCCTATTCCCTGCAGAGGGGCTGGACCAGATGAGCTCCAAAGGGCCCTTCCCACCCAAACCACTTTGTGATTCTAAGAAACCTCAGGCACTGGGTTTACTGGGCTGTTAGTGGGGAATATTTGTGTGAGAAAAGCTGCTTCTCTTCCTCCTCCCAGCATCGAACATGGCCAGTGGCTTGAGCAGTGTGCACCAGGGCTGCCTCACATGGCAGCTCATCCATGGGATGTGTCCACCCTCCATCATTTCTCATGCTTTGGGGCAGTGATAGTTCTCCAGATGGCTTTTGATCCTGAAGTGGTAGGAGGAAGCAGGAAATAAACAGGTTTTACCATGTTTTCTTTGGTTTTGTTTTTCCTTCCAGAGAAATATGCCTGCACTGGTTAGGGAGCGTTGCTGTTGCACCTGCAAAGGAGCTGGACAGTGATTAATTAGATGTCAAATTACAGCTACACTGAGTTGGCTCAATTATACCATAAATCTCCCTGTTGTCTAATTAGGTGGAGAAAGAAGCAAAATCAGACTTAATTCATTCAGCTGCTTTACTGAAAATGACCTGGAGCTCTCTAAATTATTTGTGCTGGGGTTGGTCGTGTCATGACCTGGATGTTCCTGCCCAGGATACCTACCCTGGACCCCAGCCCAGCCTGGGGCCACCATCCTGCCCCAGTGATGCTGTAGAAGCTTGTCCCAGCCCCACCAGGAGCCCCAGAAAGCCCTGAGAGGTTCCATAAAGCCTCAGAGCATCAAAAGATTCATATTTCTTTGCTTCTACAAACATGGATGCTGTAATTCAAATGCCCTGTCCATCTTCTGGGGGCATTCAAAAGGTAACCCTGGCATTTAATTAATAGCAATTTCCAGTACACTCTGGGATCACTTGGCTTTTTCAGAATTATCAATATGTTTAAGCAACAGCTATTGTTCAAGAGCCAAATGATACCTGCTGCTCTCTGCCCTCCACCCCTGCCCTTCAACTCTGGGTCCTCCTCAACAGGAAAACCAACCTGGGCGTGTGATTTCTGCCTGTCTTGCAGGGGGAGCTGCAGTCTAAGGGGGTCCTCACAAACCAGGTGCTGCTTTTGCTGTCAGTGAGCCTCAGAGGAGGGCACACATTGAGGTTGGTGGCATCACAGCCCAAGTCACCTCTCTGACTCACTGTGTATTAAAAAAATGGTCACAGAACGGACAGTAACTCTAGGTTAGGAGGAAAAAAAACCCCAGTTTTCTAGTCACTGGCAATTATTCATGGGAAAAAAAAGTGTATGCAAGAGAGTCTTTTGTTTTAACTTATTCTGGAGAAAGAGAACTCCACATCACCACGTAATGCTCTTGTCACGGGGCTACAAACCTGCGTTGGGTGGAGAGACTGTTTTAAAGCAAACACCAGTAGGAGGCCATGTGTCACGAGGTGCAGAGCAGATCTGCAAGCAAAGGCCTCTGCCTGGTTGTGGTTTGGGGCTCCCAGCCCAAGGGAAAACACTGGTGAGGAGGGGTGTTGTTTTTCCTTTGAAGAACGCGAGCGTGAAGACCCTTCTCTGCCATGCAGGTGGTGCTCAGCCAACAGCAGAGTTCTGTTTTTCCAGCTGGCCATGGCCGTGCCTCAGCTCTGACACAGAGAAGCCAGGCCAGGTCTCGGGTGGCCCAGCACCACGCCGAGGGCAGGGCCATGTGCAGAGCCTGCCAGGATCCACCTGACCATCTGAGGGATCATAAGTGTTGGATGTGATGATCTTAAAGGTTTCTTCCAACCAAAACGATTCTGTCATGAATATTTTCCCCTCCACGTCGCCTCAGTTCTGCTCTGTTAGACCTTAGTGATGCCTCCCTGTTGATGAAACATTCAGTTCTGTGTTGGGTTTCATGTGTAGGAATCCACCTGGTTTCTTCTCCTCAGCTCATTCTGTCTCTGAAGACCTGCAGTGCTCTCCTAACATTGGTACTACTGATGGACAGTCACCACCTGCAGGAGAGATCTCAAAGAAATCCCTGTGACATAGCTGGATTCCAGAAGGTGCCACCAAGCAGGTAAATCTTAGAATCATAGATTCTAGGTGACTGAAAGGGCAACAAGCAAAGTTCACACTTGTCTGCAGTGTGGCATCTTTGGCAGAATGTCTCACAGGTTGATGGGCACGATGTAACAGTGGTTTGAATCTCCATCTCCTTTCTACCTCCTTTAAGGTCTCCATGGGATAAAGCTTCCCAGTGGCAGAGGTTCCTTGTTTCTAGGACTCGAGTTATCTCAGGTGTGACAGGTATGAGATCAGAGAGAGAAAGGAGAGGAGGAAGAAGTTTCACAGAACTTCATGAGCAAGAAAACAATGAGCAAAGTCTCAGTGAGTCTCTAGATGGAGTGTGCCTCTGTGAACACCATAAATCACCAAGGAGCCACAGGCACCACCAAGTTATTTAGTGCTCACCCGAGGCTGCTGGAGTAACAAGTCACCTCCTGCAGAGAATGTTAACAAACATTATGGACACACTGCATGTCCCACCAGGCCTGGGAAGGTCTGGATATGTGCATATTGTTTTGATCATTACGTTTCGGGTTAACAAATACAGCTTGACTTGGAAATCCAAAAATGCCAGAAATGCCTTTTGTCCACCAGTGGATTTCAGCAGCCTGTTAAACGTTAACAGATTGCTCAGGCATGCTAAGATCTGACAGGCCCTGAGATGGCCTGTTGGACACAGCTTTCATTTCTTTGGCCTGATGTGTGAGCTTGTGCAGCACAATCCCTGGAGTCACAGCCCCATCCCACAACGGGAATCACAAAGAAGTCAGCTGAGCTGAAGTTCCCATCAGTGGTGGAGCAAACCAGGTTTTCTCACCTCCTGATGAGGAGGGTGTAGAGAGGTGAGTGCTTGGCCTTACAGAGCTGATAGAGCACCAGCTGCTTCAGAAGAAGCTGCAGGTGAGGGAGAGCTATAAAAGGGTGGTGAAGGCAGCTGGGACTGTGGGGAGGGTTTGCTGGGTAGTTGGTGGTGCAAGAATGAAGTGGTGGTAGCAGCAACTCAGGGTTTCTTTGTTATGTGGTGTGCTGGGTGGTGAAGTTTCCTGCAGACTCAGACCAGAAAAGTTCAGCAAGGAAAGTCCACCCAGAAGCACAAGGCTGTTGGCTCCAGTCCGTGAAGCTCCTGGGTTTGCTGGAAGCTGGGTGATATTCATTGTGTGGCCTGCTTTGGGCTTGGACTTCTTCTGGGAGCAGGCTGCTGAGGAGTGTGGATGTTGATCTGATCCAGTACAGCCCTTCTGGAGTCAGAGAGGTGACCCCCCAGCTGATCCCCCCTCCCTGCTGGGCTGTGTGACTGGGTGCTCCAAGCAGAGGTGGGTGCTGCTCTGACAGTAGGAGAATGGGTGACAGCTTTGAAGGCATGGTGAGGTCTCTCAGAGACTTTTAGGGGAGGCCTCATTCTGTTCTGCAGTCATTGGAGAGAAGGAGAAAGTATCTAGGGGAAATCTGAAATCAGATATTGGTTATTGTGATGTGAGTGTGGGACAATCACAACTGTCCAGGTACAGGGCTGAGATGCTGCTGCTTGCAACTAACAGACTCATTTAGGTCTTTGATTCAGCTCCAGCACAGTAAAAATGATAATGATAGCAAACTGTGGTTTTTCTTTTGCTGCTGGTGTATGGAGATGGGTTACAAGGGAAGGATGGAGTTCTGCTGGGCACTTGTGTCACACCAAAGCAGAGCACAGGATCAGCCAAACTGTTCTGCTGCAAATTAAAGTCAAAAGTTTGTTCTTCCAACTCTGCTGGTAGTGCTCACAAGCCCTAAAGGGCCTCAAAATTAAGATGAACAGGTTTTGAATCTGATGTCACACACCATTAGTACAGTCCCATCTGTAACTAGTGCAGGAGAAATGGGGAATTTCCCTTCTAAGGATCTTGGGGCTACCTGCCCTGCCTAGAGGGGGGATTAGTAATGTGGGAGCCAATTTTTCCCTGCAAACCTCTATCAGAGTTCCTGGAGACATGCATTAGGTGATGGGTGTGTTAATTTGATTTTTTTTTTTCTTCTGGGCACTTCAAAAGTCTGATTTTCCCTAAGGTCAAACAACCGCAAATGTCCTGAAGTTGCAGTTGGGTTTGCGGTAAAGTGCTGCCACCTGCTGGGGAAAATCAGCCAAGCTGGAAATGCTGAGAGCCCTGAGGTTGTTCAGCTGGAGCAGAGCAGCCTGAGAGGGGAGCTGAGCAAGAGAGAAAGAGCCCCAAGGTCAAGAGGATGGGGGCCAGTGAGAGTTCAAGGGACACTGGGCACCAACTGGAACCCAGGAGGTTCCATCTGAGCAGGAGAAAGTTCTTTGGTGTGAGGGTGTCAGAGCCAATATATATACTTGCCAATATATTATTTTAAAAAACCCATTTATTTATGCAAATATTAGGAAACTACGTTGTCAGCCTCTCCAGAAACTCAGCAAGGCTTAGAGTATCTTTAACCATCTCCTAGTTCAGTGATCTGCTCTGAAAATGTGACAAGATTGTTCCATTCCATGGTTTCAAAGCACTGCATCCCACACAGGCCTCCCTGCAGTCTGTGGTGCTGTGCAGTACAGGGGAATTTTGCCTTCTGCTGGTAGAAATCCTGACTGATGCCAGTTGCTGTGTCCACCTACCCTCACAACTGACCTGCTAATGTCCATTTTCAACTCTTCTCTTGTTTTTAATTAGCTGCTACTGAAAATATCCCGGGATATTCATGCCCCAGTCTATATTTATACCCCAGTACACCCTATCTAGGTTTCCAGGCTGGTTTTACCCTGGCACTACGTGGGCAGAGCTCAGCTGTGATGACAGCTATAATGAATGACTTCAAATTACCAGTTTCTCTCGTTTGCAGACGACTCGTTGGTGACACCCGTGTGGATTTAATATCACGGGTGGCTCTATCAGTGAGGAGCATCTGGCCCGTGTGTTAGAGATTTAATTTCCTCTCCCTTTGCTAGGTACCTCAGCATCTCTTCTCCCTCCCTCCTGGTCGGGGGGGGGCGGTGATGGAGAAATAACCGTCCTGATGCTGCTTGTGCAAAATCGCAGCAACCCACTAGATGGCAACAAGCCCTTCGGGAAGCTGCCTGAGATCAACAAACACGTCAGACCAGAGGCACCTCCTTCTGGCAGGGGTGCTAAAGGTGTTTTCTGCTAAATTTCCACCTTTATCCAGTGAATTCCCTTTGGCAAGGTGATCTGTCAACGCTGGGCTGCACCGCTGTGCCCATAAGGAGAGAATTTCAGGCTTTGCTGCAGTCAGAGGGAAATTTGCCACTGACCCAGAGCTCAGCAGGGATTTCCCTGAGATGCTGGAGGAGAAATCGTGTCCCTGACAGGTGAGCACAGCTGAAGAGCAAGGACCCAGTGGATCTGATCTTTCTGCTTTGAATCATTCCCCGAGGAGGAAAAAAACAAATAGAATAAAAGATCTCTAGAGGTTAACAAGACACTTGAAAAGGCTTTACAGGCAGAGAAAGCTTGAGAAGAAGCAGATTGAAAAGCTCCAGCAGCTCCCAGGCCATTACAGCAACCCCTGCAGTGAAAGGAGGAGGCCACTTGACATGTCAGCTCCCCCACCACTATTCCAGTACTGGGATGCCAGTGGTAACAACTTGTTCCAGCTTTTTGTATCAGAGAGAGAAAGGGCTGCTCCTCAGGAGATAAAGAGTGGAAGATCAAAAACTGACCCAAAACTGACCCCGGGATTCAAGGTGCTGCCTCCCCAATGCTCAGTCCAGGGGCACAAATCCTGCTCTGCTCCTGCTGGCCACACAGGTGCTGACAGAAGCCAGGATGCTGGTGGCCTTTGTGGCTACCTGGGCATTCTGTGGTTTATCTTCATCTGTCTGTTAACCAACCTCCCACAGGTGCTTTTCCACCAGAGCCCTTTCCAGCCACACTGCAGAGAAGCTTTGCAGAGCCCTTTCTGGTGAGTGGTGCCTGCAACCCGGGGTGCAGCCAGGGCTGCTCTCTGATCCCTCCTGATGCCTCCTGCTGTGGTTTGGTAAACACAAATGTGGGGCTGAGTGAAGCTGTGGAAGATGTGCTCGATGGTTACGTGAGGTGAAGCACTTCTGCAGTGACTGTACTCTGATCTGTAGGGGAAACACCTGCTGCAGCTGCTGCCCACCAGCAGCTCCATGGTTTCTGGGCTCTGCAGCTGCTCCTGCAGTCTATCAGATAATGTCTCAGGAGGTGGCCACCCCCCAGCCCCGTCCCCTGCAGCAGGATGTGGTGCTTTGGGCTCAGCTTGTTGCCTTAGCACGGAGCCTCTCTCAGGCTCCCCACGCTCACCACAGACTCGTTGTGCCCGAGGAGCTGATGGCAACGCTGCACTCGGGCTGGGAATGGCACCTCTGCCTCCTGCTGTGGAGCAAGGGGGCTTTGGGCTGGAGCAGGGCTGCCCATGTGATCTGGAGGGGAAGAAAATAAGAATCCCAGAATGGCAGGGGTTAGAAGGGACCTCTGAGAATAATCTGGTGCCACCCTCCTACTCCCTTCAGCAGGTCACCCAATGCAGTGTCCAGGTGGGAATCTCTCCAGAGGAGACTCCACAACCTCTCTGGGAAGCCTGGGTCAGGCTCTGACGCCCTCACACCACAGAACTTTCTCCTCCTGATCAGATGGACCCTCCTGGATTCCAGTTGGTGCCCAGTGACCCTTGTCCTGTCCCTGGGCACCACTGCCCAGACTCTGGCCCCATCCTCTTGCTCCCCAGGGCCCTTTATCTCTTGCTCAGCATTGCTCAGCTCCCCTCTCAGGCTGCTCTGCTCCAGCTGAACAGCCCCAGGGCTCTCAGCTTGGCCTGGCACAGAGATGCTCCAGCCCCTCAGAATCTTCCCAGCCTCCAGTGGTTGTCTCTTTTGAACTGGAGGTTTCAAGATTCATCCAGGAGGAGGATGGCACGTGTGACACTGGGATTTACAGACTGCAAGTGTCACTCTGAGGGGTATCAGCACCAGACATGCTCCTCAGCTTCCCAGGCAGCAGGTAAGCCCTCACCTCCTGAGCAACCCTCACCTTTCTATTTCCATCCTCTAAAGCTCCATGCAATTCCCTAAAAATAATTGTAGCCTCTCCCCCGGTGACAAATAACCTCCCACCCTGAGCCAGGGCTAAATCTGTCCCTGACGTGTGCCCTTGGGGACACAGCCTGTTCTGTTCCGTCCTGTCCTGCCTGGGGCTGCTTCTTTTCACACTCTGAGCTGCTCTGACTTGTTCCAGGGTAACACCTCAACCCTGCTCCTCCTCACACACCCACGGCTGCCTGTCTGGGGGGAATGTGTGAGAACCACAAGAGAAAGGTCATCAGCCGGGGGGGCTGCAGGCCAAGGACAAGCTGGGGCACATTCCCAGTTCAGGTCCGTGGCTGTCACGATGACGCAGGGTGAAGGGACCTCCTGCTGCTGGTGCAACCTGAGGACAGTTCCTCTTGTCCTGGTGCTTGTCCTCTGGGAGCAGAGCCTGACCCCCCCCCTGGCTCCAGCCTCCTGTCAAGAGCTGTCAGAGCCAGAAGGTCTCCCCTGAGCCTCCTGCTCTCCAGGCTCAACAACCCTCAGCTGCTCCTCCCCACACTGCTCCTCCAGACCCTTCCCCAGCTCCATTGCCCTTCTCCAGCCCTTCAATGTTCTGCTGGGAGCGAGGGGCCCAAAATTCACCCCAGGATTCAAGATGTTGCCTCCCCAGTGCCCAGTCCAAGGGAACAATCCCTGCCCTGCTCCTGCTGCCCACATTCAGAGTGTTGGTGGCTTCTTTGCCCCTTGGGCACCCACTGGCTCATCTCCAGCCAGGTCTCAACCAGCCCTCCCAGGTCCTTTCCCACCAGGCACATTCCAGCTGCTCTGCCCCAGCCTGGAGCACTGCAGGGGGTTTTGGGACCCAAGAGCAGGTCCCAACCCTTGGCTTTGCTGTAGCATGCTGACAAATCAACAACAGCTCTGTTTTACTTGGGAAATTTTGGGAAGTCACTTTCTTAAATCACTTAGGAGATTGAGGTCAGTTCTTCATGCTGAGCCTGCTAAAATAACCAGGAATCTAGAATTATCTGCTGTGATCAAAGCATGTTATCAGCCCTCTTAGACTTCTGCTTGCAAGAACCTTTCCAGTCTGAGTGGAAATATTGGCTTTGCTTTGATAGAAAAGAGGTTGGCACCAAAAGACTGGCTGGTGAACTGGTGTTTTACTTTGTCAGTGACTTGAGGAGGAATGAGTGAAGTATTTCTTAGAGTGACTCCAGTTTTGGACTCTGAATTAGCAGCTCAGAGGAATGAGATTATTTGAAATGGTTCCCAGAGGGTGATTTCTTTAAACTCAGAGGTTTTGAAAAAGAGGAATTCAGTAGTGGAAGCTGCATCCTGAATAACTTGCTGTGACTCTGGCAATGTAATTATGAACACAGCCTTTTATATAAGTGTTCCTCTGCCTCAAATTAACCTTCCACTCCCTAGAGCTCTCCCTCTCTGGGTTTCAGTGACATTCCTCCTGGCATTACTCATTTCTTGCTTACTCCAGTGAAGCTACTGCTGGTGATTGGCTTAAACGTTGTTATCAAGCAAAGATTAAAACATTATTATGTGAAAATATTTATTATTTTCCCCCAAGTAATGGAAAAACACACCACTGAAGGGGAATATTTGTCTTCTTTAAACCTTGTATTTTCCAACCAAGACTTGGGGGGCATAAAAGCAGAGTCACCAAGAGCCATTTGTTTTCTGCAGATACCCAGAGACCTGGGAATTTCACTTTCGGGATAATCCCACCGAGAGAACGCCCACAGAGGCAGCTCGGCGCTGGGCTGAGGGAGCAGCCGAGGGCAGGGCGGGGCGGGTGAGCGCCCTCCCGCCCATCCCGCACACAACATGGCGGACGGGGTGGGGCCGAGCGCGGGCCCTGCCACTCAATCCGAGCCAGCCAATCAGATCCCCGCACCGCCCGCCGGGGCGGGGCTTTGTCGCTCAGAGCGCCTTTTAGTCCCGGCCGCGCCGCGCGGATGGATATGGGCGGAGGGCGGGGAGCGAGGCGGCAGTTCCGAGAAGTGATGCAAGCGGCGGGAATTTCCCGCTCGTCGTGACTGTCGTGACATCCCTGCGGCCTCCTCGGCGGGGAGACAGGGCACCCTCCTGAGTGTCCCGAGTCCGTTCCCAGCCGCTCCCTCACAATAGAACAGGCGGAGCTTGAGAGGGAGCGCAGCAGGGCCTTCCCTTCCCCACCAGCCCACGTTGACGCGGATCGCGGGCCTAACAATCGCGATAGTCGGCAAGGGAGAGCCACCGAAGTACCGCTGTCCAGAGGAGAGTTTCCAGCGCTGGAACACCCCAGCCACTGGGAATCATCGCCTGTGCCCAGGGACCAGCGGGGCCTCCCCACAGCCCTACGCCGAGGAGCGGGAAAACCCCCGGTGGTTGAGAGGGGGCTGCAGCTCGGGAGGTAAAAGGCACCGCAGATCACCACACTGGGAGAGCTGGAGCACATTCCCGCCTGGAAATCACATCTTACCACCTCTGTGCCACAGAAACTCTTATTTATTTTGCTCAACTTGACTCGTTTTGGTTTTTTTTTTCCCCCCTCATGTGACACCCAAAGCCCCCTAAAGCTGCTGTGGAGCACGGACCAGTCACCCCTGTGGTAACCAGCACAACCTCTGCTGCTGCTGTTGCAGGGTTGGTTATTTTACCTTTTACAGAGAGAAAGTATCTTTAAAAAGTGAATTAACTCCAATCGCCCCCACACCCGGGGAGCCGTTTCTCCCCACGGGAGACCCCTCGAGGGTCTCTGCTCCCGGGGTGCCGAGGACACCCCACCGGTCCCTCTGTCTCAGGGGTTGGCTTCTAGCGGCGTTTAAAGGGGAAAAAAAGCCCCGTTTTTGGTTCGGGATCCCCGGGCACCGTGGGCTGCCGGGGCGGACTCTTTTTCCGTGGTGCCCGCGCAGGCGCACTGCGCTGAGTGCTGCGTCACCGGGCCGGGCCGCGCCAGTCTGTGCGTGGCCGGCTGCGGGTACGGGCGGGAGTCGCCATCATGGCCTCTGCCGCTCCCGCTCACCCGGCCCTCTCCGCCTCCGCCGTTCCCTTGGCCGCTCCCGCCGCCGCCGCCGCTCCTCCGCCCGCCGCCCCTCCGGGGATCCTCATCGGAGACCGGCTTTACTCGGAGGTGTCGCTAACCATCGATCAGTCGCTTATCCCCGAGGAGCGCCTGTCGCCGACTCCCTCCATGCAGGACGGCCTGGACCTGCAGTGCGAGACCGACTTGCGCATCCTGGGCTGCGAGCTCATCCAGGCGGCCGGGATCCTTCTGCGTCTGCCGCAGGTGGGTGCGAGGCCCGGAGCCCCCGGCGGGCCGGGAGGAAGGAAGGGAGGAGGGCGGGTGGGTGCCGCCATTGTGACGCGGGCAGGGCGGGCGAGGCGCTGAGGCGGGGGGGGGGAAGCGCCAGCTGGTGCCTGACACAAAATGGCGGCGGCGGTGGCGCTCGGGCCCGGTGACTGACTCGGCTCCTTCATCCTCCTCCTCCTCCTCGTTTTGCCTTCCTAGGTGGCGATGGCGACGGGGCAGGTGCTGTTTCATCGCTTCTTCTATTCCAAGTCGTTCGTCAAGCACAGCTTCGAGGTGAGCGCGGCGCGGTCTGGGGCGCGGGGGGGGAGGAACTGGCCGCTCTTTTCGAGCCTTTAGCCCGCGGGTTATTATTGTTTTAACTCGCTTTGTTTGATTAAAACGACTCTTCTCACCATAACGGGGCTTCTTTTCAGATTGTTGCCATGGCCTGCATCAATCTCGCGTCCAAAATCGAAGAGGCTCCTCGTCGGATAAGGGACGTGATCAACGTGTTCCACCACTTAAGGCAGTTGAGAGCAAAAAGGTAAGATTACCTTCGTTACGAGTGTAAACACCTCTTGTCACTAATGTGCACTGCAGTTCTCAATTCACAGTATTTTTCCAGGCTTAAGTTCAACGACCTAAAGTTGAGAAGGTTGAGTGCTCGTTGGCTGCTGTGTAGGCAGTGCAGCTCAGTGCTGACTTCTGCTCTTTTGCTCACTTGGTAGACCCTTTTTTACTGCTTTTTAGCTATGAGTCCTGAGTATCTGTTGTAGTTTTAGGCCTGTGGTTGTAGTTTTAGGTCTTTTGTTAATTGGGTTTTTGTGTCTTAGAGTTCTCAAGAGGTAGGAGTAGCTAGTTAGGGGGTTGCTGTGTTCTCAGTGGGCTTTCATCCTCATTAGCTGTCTAGGTGTGGTTATGGTGCAAATAAGCAGTTAACTGGTGAAAAGCTCAACTTGCCCTTATAGAAAACAGCCATTTTAGCAAGTACCTGAGAGAGGGAGGGAAAGAACAAACCTGTTTTGGGCTTCTTGGAAGCTGAAGGCACCTTTAGTTGCAGCAAGTAAGCCTTGGGTGCCACCAAGGCTGGGCCATGGGGTGGCACCCTGATGGCTGGATGCCCAGGCCAGAGCTGCTGTCAGCTGGCAGTGCCCTGTGCTGGCTGGGTGGGTGGTGAGAGACCCTTTGGTGTGTGAAGTTAACTTGGAAGTGCTGTGAGGAATGAGGAGCTGGTGAGGGGAAGGAGTTGGGAAGTAGCTGTTGCATGTGGCAGTGCTGAGGCTGGAGCAGCTTTCCTTTCAGAGGCCAGTTTCCTCCAGTGTAAGGTGATCTTTAGTTACAAAAGGCTTTTTTTGTGTTCAGCCAGGCTCTTAAATGTGCACTTTGATTTCTGTGCTCTGTATCAGTTAACAGGTTACAGCACTGGTGTGTAACTTCCCTGAGCTACAGTAGAGTAGGAATCCCTTAGAGAATCCATTTGTTTCTTGGTGGCTTCATTTCTCTTGACTCTAAAACTTCTGCTTTTCTTCTGTGTTGCTAGTTTTAGGTAAAAGCAGAATGGTTCAGTGTTACACTTTGGAACTTAGCTTTGGTTTTTTCCTTTAGTCCCTATCCCTGGTGGGCCCTGAAAGGATTTTGTGCAGTTATGCTGAACGTGGAACGTGTGGTGGTGTTTCTTGCCACAGATAGGATCAGGGAATCTGGTTATTGGAGGTACTGCAGCTGGTTCAGTGGTTTGTCATGTTTTGGTCTTGATCCAGGCAGAGAAGGTTAATTAATCGTGTGCAGTGTTTTTCTTTGCAAGAAGAATGCAGATTAGCTGTTTGTTGATGCTGTGCAAAGGACGAGAGAGACAGAACTTAACCCGTGGACTTTTTGCAGCTAGCCTGTGCCAAATCAGAGTGTCACTTGTGCATGTTACATGGTGACTAAAATGCATCATGTCTCCAGAGAAACCTTGCACTGCCACCCATTATTCCCTGGAGAAATGGGTCTTGTTGCTCTGAGTGAATCTGCATGAAATTAATCTTAAAAATGCTGAAGTCTGACATTCAGACTCAACTTTTTTTTTTTTTTTAACTTTTTTTTTTTTGTAACAAGCAGGATGTAAACATTTTTTTTTTTTCTGTGCTTTTTTACAAGTTTACCATTAAATAACCTGTACACGTTATTAACTTCAACTCTTTTTTCCCTTGCAACCGACTATACAGCGACCAGCTACATTTACCAAAGCCTGGGTGATGTGGAGTGGTACATAAAGATGAAGCTGTCGTCATGGCAACAGTGAGTGAAGTATGGAAAATCCCCAAGGAGAAGCCAGTGCTCTGAGAATAGGTCACTGGAACCGGGGGACAAACAGGTTGGCCGCTGGTGAACCATTTGGAAGAACTCCTGTATCTTGTTATAAGCTTTTTTCTTTGCTGTCCAGGATTTTAGAATACTAGCTTAACCTTTGATATTTATTTTTTTTTGTTTTGTTTTGTTGTTGATCTGAAGCTAACACTTAGGCTGTAGTTAGTTTTCTCACACACAACCCACAACTGAAATGAGCAGTTAGGCTGCTCTCCTCTGTCTTTTTTTTCCTCTCTAGCTTAGTATTTCTGTTAACTGAAGCTCTTAACCTGCAACGTGGAGTAGTTGGATTAGGCTTGCTTCCCTTCTTCCAACAGTTTTGGGTTCTTAGTTTCCCCTTTCTGGCTCTGTATAATTGCAGTTTGCATTCACAGTAAAACCTGCCTTCACAAGGGCACGGAATCTTTGAACTTGTAAAGCAATTTATATCCCAATTCACTCTGTAAGAGCCCCTGCTATGTACCTGTTTGCAAAACTGGGAATTGCAATGCAAGTTTCTTTTTTGTAAGACCTGTAGACTGCTGAGTTCCTCCCAGGTGGTATTTCTTCAGAAAAAGCTTTTAAAAAGTGGTTTTTCTGGACAAGTATATTTTCTTTTGGATCTTTCCAAAGATACTGTGATGTAGTAGTGCATGTAAAAATGTTTGTGTGCATGGAGAAAAGCTCAT
Source organism: Corythornis vintsioides (assembly GCA_025447755.1). Taxonomy (NCBI): domain Eukaryota; kingdom Metazoa; phylum Chordata; class Aves; order Coraciiformes; family Alcedinidae; genus Corythornis; species Corythornis vintsioides. The sequence continues at coordinate 75,163 of JAOEGS010024015.1, forward strand.
CTTATGAAAGTACTGCCTTTTTAAACAAAAAAAAACCCAACAATGTGTGCCAAAACATCTGTGTTCTGAGCAAAGTGCAACTGCTGTTTAACCTGTAGAATGTAGTTTGAATTTGATTTCTCTGCAATGTGCCTGAAAGTCCTGATGAGACTGGAACCAAATGTGACTCCTGTCATGATGTAATCTCACCAATGTTGGTCTCAGTCAGCTTGGGTTGGTTGGTTTTTTGTTTCCCCCACTTCTGTTGCAGCAAACAGGTTGTGTTGGAAGGGGCCTGTATTGATCTCTCACACTGCTTAGAGTTCTTCAGACTGTGCTGTTGTAAATCTGCTGTGCTTGTGTTTGCAATGTTGGAGACAAATAAGAGCACTTGGCTTCCTTCTCTCTTCTGGCTTAAGAGAGATCTGCTCTTTCAAACCAGGGGCTGGTGTTCCATGCTGCTCCACACCACTGCTTTTTGCACTGTGAACCAAAACAACTTGCAGGGCACTTTCCTCCCAAGTATTAGATGCTGTAAAGACATCAGGTATTAATACTGCATCACATGGTGCTGTAGCTGTGGCAAGAACTTGGCTATCCTTTGTCAGAAGATTTAAGGGGGAAAAAAAAAAGGGTATTTGTGATGTATTTCTTGTTATAAACACACTACAGCCTGCGTTGCTCATCTGGGGTGTTACACAATCTAAATCCCAATGAAGTTTTGTCACTAAGTGTTGTTTGGACTTCCCTGTGTCCTTAATAGTGCCCAGAGTTCTAGTGCTCATCTGTAAGAACAAAGCCAAGCAAGAATTTGTAATTATTTGACTATACAGGACTCAAAGCTTATATTTCATATATAAGCTTACAAATTATCTTTCTCTTTTTGTTACTTGGGCCTAAAATGATTCCTTGGGTTAAGTGCAGTGAATGCAGTAGCAGAATTCCTCTTTTTTTATATTTATTTTTTTCCCTTTCAGTAGTAAAGTTTTTCAAAGGGATATCTCTGAAATTGACAACTTCTAAGTTATGATGCCTACCAACACCTGAGAAAGCATGGCAAACACACTACATGGATAAATCTTCCTACAGTGTGAAGACAGTAAACCCTGAATTTTGCCAGTAATAGGGTGTAGCAAAGTCTTCTGGAGATTGTTGGTTCACCTAAGTGGTGAAAAGGCTGCATTTGTCCATCTCTGGAAATTCTCTCTGCATAACCTGCTGCTTTCCATGGCTTGCTTAGATCTGTGTGCCATGAGTAACGTGGGACAACAGAGTAACTCACACTTCTGAGTAGTTAATTTTGAGGTTCCTCTCCCTTTCAGCCAAAGTCTGACCTGTTTGTGCTGATCCTGTAGAAGGACAGTGAGCACTTAACCTGCAGGAAGGCTCCTGGTCTTCCCTGTTGCACTTTGAGCTGCCTCTTATGTTTTCATAACCCTTTTGAATGATGTTTTCAGAGGATGCAGGGAGCTGTGGAAGATGATAATGAATCCTCCAGCAGGTTGTTGGGTGAGCTCACGTTGTCCTGCTCTTGAGATTTTATTTGTTTGACTGGAAGTCCTGGCTGCCCTACCTGTTTGAGCCAAGATTTGACCCTTCTGCTGCCAAGATAAGCTGAGCCTGGACACCTAAACTCTCTCTGAGTGATGCTTTGCAGATCCACTTCATGCCAGTGGTCTCTAGATAAAATTGTACAAAGCAGCATTGGAGGAAATGTCATAAAACCCAGAACTGGTTGAAATCAATTGGAAGTGAATCCATTTTGCTGATCTGAAGAACTTCAGCTTGGTTCTTCCAGTCTCCTACTCCAGAGCTCTGTGTTCAGAAGGCCTTTGAGTGCCAGAGTGTTCAGATAAAACTGTAGCCACTCTAGTTTTCAAAGAGGTGGTTTTCAAGAAGCTTTAAAAGCTTTTCCAGTTAATTTATGGAGGAAAATCCCACCAAACCAAGATCCTGTTCTGCCTGGGCTATGTTTGGAGTAGCTGCAATCACCAACTTTGTAAACTTGTGCTGATGAGTAGCAGAAGCAGCAGCTTTTCATTCCCAGAGCAGCTGCTTTCCTGTAGCACAGAAAACATGGAATTTTTGGAGGAGGCACCAGGAGTGGGGCTTGTACTTGGCTTGGGGGTCCTTCCTGGCTGCAGGGCTTGCTGCTGAACTTCCCTGGGGAGGAGCCCACACTTGATGTGTTGGAGCCAATGCCAGTGAGCATCCTTCCAGGTGACTGCAGGAGCCTTGGTGTCAACTGTGGGATGTTGGAGTTGGAAAGCCCTTCAGCTGGCCTTGTAATTCAGAGGGAACATGGGGGACTGGGGAGATTGGAGTGATTTTTGTGCTCTGTCAGTGAAGTGTGATCCACTGTGGAACTTGGCATGGAATCAAAAAGAAGTAGTGAAATATTTTGTCTGATAAAGTGGCAGCAGTATTTGAAAACGCCTTTGCAGTGCTTTCTCTTTTGAAGGTAAATGTAGAATCAATTTGTCACCAGTAGAATAAATCTGTCACGGGTGCTTGGGGTGTGGAGATGTATCACAAACAGACTGCTTTGTGAGTGTACCTAGTGACAGAGCCATTCTTCTGCTTTGGGAAGCATGTGGAATGTGTGAGGCACACTGCAAACTGGGACCAAGCTCATCTGTCTTGGAAGGGGATAAAAAAGCACAAGTGCTGAGGTAGCTGCTGCTCAGGGGGTGCAGATCCCAGGTGGGTCTGCCCCCATTCCAGAGGCTCAGCTCCTTGCTTTCCCAGGCATGTTGTATTTCACAGTAGCAGGGTGTTCTTGCTGTCTGAACATGTGGATAATCTGGTTCTCCAGCTCATAGGAAACTGCACTTTGTAAAGCACACACTTGCTAATTCAGTATTGGTAAAAAAACCACTTTATTCTGCTTCCAAGCCCTGCCTGGGGGAGGCAGCAGGCTCACACTCATAAATGTAAAGGTGCTTTGAGATCCTCACTCTAAACTTCCAGCAGCTGGACCAGAGTAGTTTGCATAGATGATTTTTTTATTATTATTTATTATTTTCTTTTTGTCTCAGCCATCTAATCTGTAGCTAGGCAGAAGCAGAAGCTAAACTAGTTTATCTAAACTTGGACAGCACAAGATTAATGCTTAAACTTGCTTGCAGGAGTTGAAAAACGGTTTCTGTTGCCATTAGTTGGTTGGAAGGGAAAAAAGAGATGCTGCTCTTTTTGGATATGCAAAACAGTTTTGATTTTATTTCTTGCAAACTATAGGACTCCAAGCCCCCTGATACTTGATCAGAACTACATAAACACCAAAAATCAAGTAATCAAAGCAGAAAGGAGGGTACTGAAGGAGTTGGGATTTTGTGTTCATGTCAAGCACCCGCACAAGGTGAGTTGTCCAAAATAATGCTTGTAAAAATTTAACCCTGCTTTGGTTGGGATCGTGGTGAGCTGTGGAGCCAGAAGCACAGGTGTAAAAATGACCTGATTTCTCCTCTTTATTCCTTAGTAGTTGGGCTGAATGCTCAGGCAAACAGCAGTGTTGGCCTGGCAAAAATTCCTCCCTTGGCAAGTGTTAAAGGGGACTGGTCTTGGAAAAAAAACAAACAACAGCAAAAAGTAGTAAAATGAAGGAGAAAACACTGCCATGGAATAGTGTTTGGCTTTGCAGGGCTGCTGCTTACTGTTGCTTTTGATGTTGAAATGATTTATTTTTTTCCCTTTTATTCCTCAGATTATTGTTATGTATTTACAAGTCTTGGAATGTGAACGTAATCAAACCCTGGTACAGACAGCCTGGTAAGTTGTTATTTTCCATTCTTTTCCTAGCCAGGAAAATAGTAGCAGAAATAACAAGCCTGACCATCCATAGGCAAAACAATGAGCTGTAAGTTACTACACAAATCCATACCTTAAAATATTTATTTTTTAGTGCTTGTTTCTGCTTACTATTTTCATGGCTTGATTCCAACGCAGTACCGGAGAACTCAATTTAACTTTGTTCTTTTTTCTACTCTTTAATTAAAGGGTAGTCCATGATGGTAAGTCATAGAGCTCTGCCCTCTGCACCTCAGCCCATGACCTGGGGGATGGCCTGTTTGGCTGCCCTTCTCTCCAGCCAACCCAGTGCAAGCTCTCACCTGAGATTCACTGAAGTGCTCCATATCCATCGGGCAGCATCTCCTAGTTCTCTGTCGGGGTGGCGAAAGGATTTGTATATTTGTTTTTAGAAGTCACTGTTAAAAAATGTTTCTAAATGTATTTGTTGCCTAGCTACTGTATAGTGTGTTTAAAGGACACGTGGGGTAGGCTTCCTGCCAACGTTGTTTTGAGTGGATTTGGCTAAATTTGAGTTAAAAAAAAGAAAAAGCCAATTGCAGTGCATGCAGCATGTTCACTTGGAAGCCACGTCGGGTTGTCTGTAGTCAATACTTCCTGACTGCTGTTCCTTTCTTTCCTGTAGCTCAGTAGAAATCCATGGAGGTCTCTGCTGGTTTAACTGTATCTCTTGGCATGTGTTGCTTGGCAGTGCCACCCGAGGTGGGAGAGCAGTAGCTTAGTGAAGTGGGAGACCCATGATTAACGTGCAGGTCTTTTTCCAACGCTCAGTGAGCAAGTGGGATGCTTCTCTCTGGATGCTTCTCATCTGGATGCTTCATCCAGATGCCTCTGGATGAAGTGAATGTGACTCCAGGCGCACGTAGGATTTAAATGCCATGTTTTGTGAACTTTATAGGTTCCATCTAGCCTCTGGAAAATGGTAGGTTAAAGCTATGCCATGTTTTCATGCTTGCATCTGAGTGTTAAGCTTTTTGATATTTTAAATACAAAAACATTGGCGTTTAAAGCCAAGAGCTGGACAGGTGAACAGTACCTGTAAGATGAACTCTGGACACTTCACAGTGTAATGTAACACACCTAGGAGTAGCCATTAAGTGCTGTTACTGGCCTTGGGCTCTCAAAGTAGTGGCCCCTGGGGTTCTTAAAGCAGTGACCCCTTAAAGCAGTGGCCCTTGGAGCTCTCCAAAGCAGTGGCCCCTCAAAGCAGTGGCCCCTGGGGCTCTCCAAAGCAGTGGCCTCTTAAAGCAGTGGCCCCTTGGAGCTCTCCAAAGCAGTGGCCCCTTAAAGCAATGGCCCTTGGAGCTCTCCAAAGCAGTGGCCCCTTAAAGCAGTGGCCCTTGGAACTCTCCAAAGCAGTGGCCCCTCTAAAGTAGTGGCCCCTAGGGCTCTCAAAAGCAGTGGCCCCTCAAAGCAGTGGCCCTTGGGGCTCTCAAAG